>JARYGA010029218.1:0-36009 GCA_030545235.1 Helianthus tuberosus
AACCTATGCACCTGCTCCTGAAACACATGTGAAAATAGGTACGTCAGCATAAAAATGCCTGTGAGATACATAGGTTTTGTGAAAATAGGATTCATGACTTGGGTTTTAAAAGAAAGGTTTAATAAAAATTAGTCATGAATCTTGTTAAGTGTTTTCTTTTATAAATCATATGAAAACTCGATAAGAAATCAGATTATATAAAAGAAAGGTGTATGGTTAATGAAATAACCAAGTAAAATGAGTTGTATAAAATAAACTGTTTTGTAAAACAATGACTTGTGTAAAATATGTTATTTGTGTAAAATGTAATATGTCTATACTGAAATGATTTAAATAACGCTACGATATGTAATATTATACAAACACTTATATATAGGAAGTACCAGCGGCATATCCACCATGCTTGTATCATATTACACATGCCTCGTTACTCAAATCACTTACCCAAACCAACCACCAATGTAAGTTGTTCATGTATAAATCAATTGTCAAGTGTTATTGTGTAAACCATATCAAAATGTCTATGTCTAATGTAAATCACTAAATGAGTATATCAATGTCAAATGTTTATGATTAATGTAAATCATGAAATGTGTATCCAAAAATATCATGTATGGCAAGTGAAATGTATCAACTAAACCATAGGTAAAATGCACAAAAATAGGGTATTGAATTAAACATAGTTTAAATCAAAGTTATGTTTTGTGGAACAAATGCATGCTATACTGATACAAACATCTATGCGGTATTGTGAAAATGCATACATTCAAGCCATGTGACTGTGGCGATAAACCCTTAAACAAATTAAAGGATTATCTGTGTTATGTTTATCGAATTCGGTCATTCCTTCCATCCAAACATACCTAGGATGTTAGGAACGGGAGTTGTCAATTCCTATGGTACCACTACCTACTAACGAACGGCGTGATCAATGTTAATGAATGTATATTGTCCCATTTAAACAGACCAAATGACATACCAAAATGTAAGCATGTGATGAAAACAACTGTACTAAGTATGCAAAAAATGGACATACATAGCATGTGACGTGAAACAAATGCACTAAGTATGCAACAATTAACATACATAGCAAGAAATGTAATGTAAAGCAATGTACTAAGTATGCACACAATGGACATACATAGCATAAAATGTAATGTAAAACGATGTACTAAGTATGCAACAAATAGACATACATAGCAAAAACATAATGAAATCATGTACTATAAATGTACTAATGAACATAACGAGTATGTGATATGAAAACATGAAAATCACGAAAGTAACAAGTAGGCACATGTGTTTCACCCCCAAAATGTTTGGAAAACACTAAAAGAGGGGTCTATGTACTCACTTGAGATTGCTCAGAATTCCTAGGATAACCACCAAGCAAAGCTAGAAGGTCACGGAATCAAACGGCACCTAATATATGTAACTACATTAATAACGGTCCTAATCCGAGGAACGGGTAGCATGAGGGTTCGTAAACCAAATAAGTGTGGGAACTTATGTAATATGGTTTGACAAAGCCTACATACTAAAACGAAACCTAGCCTAAGTGCTTTTGACCCGTTACGACCCGTTTAGGTAGCTTATGCTACTTTAACGCGTCGTTCGCGTAAAACGCGTTTGGACCGTCTAACTAGTCCTATGACAAGTAGAATATGCCTTAACATGTTTAATATGGTTGCCAAATCAGTTTAGTTGTCAAAAATTTTGTTACATAAGCTTAAAGTGAAATTTGGCGCAAAAAGGGTATTTTGGTAATTTACCTGAGGAATATATACTACCTATCATACAACTACTCAAACGATGTGACCATAAGGTATAACCTCAGAAGGTTATTCCCTATACAACTATGCTCACCTCAAGTGTTTGGATCCTAATGATCGACCAAACGGGTCGGGTTCGAAAGTATAAGCGGTTGTTTATGCCGCTTACCTTACGACCCTACACAAGCACAAATCTAAAAGTGACGAGCTAAAAATGCTAAAACATGTTTAGTTAAGTTAGAAAATAGGTTTTGGTATCAAAACAAACGGTTTTGATACCTAAAAGTAGTTTGGTTACAAAATACGCACAAATACGCATTTTTGGCCGAAACTACGACTCGTCACTGAGCCTAGATAACGTGGTAATCAATAGGTATAGTCACTAGGGACTATAACCATCGTGATTACGCTCACGTTATGAAGGTCAAACGAACTTCGCATTGACCAAAAACTGGTCAATGCAGAAAGTCAAATGCAGTTTGACTTTAACGCTAAAACGAATGAAAAGAACGAAAGAATACTTACAGAGGGTCCCCGCAAGTATTTGATCCGATTCTCTCTCAGGTAGGAAGCATATACTTCCACTTAGAGAGCATGAATCAGATTCAAATTGTGGGTTTTGCAAATGAGAATGGAGGGGTATATATAGTTTTCATACAACCATTAGGATCGTTTCTTGAAAACCGAGATTCAATCCTGGCCGTACACATCAAGCCCATTGTTTTAGAAAACCAGGGGAGCCCCTAGAAATGCTCAAAACCATGTGCGAAGGTGGGTATCAGCTGGAACAAGCCAGAAAACACATTCTGCTGAACTGGGACCTGCTTACGGACCGCAAGAGGATGTGCATATGGTCCGTAAGGACCCTGCAGGTCAGCCAACTTTCGAAAATGGCAGAACAGGCCCCTGTGCGCGTATCGTCGTGTTTTGGCACTTCTAACACCCGTCAAACCCATTTTTAAGCTCCATAAGGATGTTAAAGCATAGGGAACATGAAACATTCTCAAAAATATGTCGGATTTCGGTTCGTTTGGCCGTACGATCGTGTTGTTCGGTAAATTACGACGGAATGCGTATGAACGCGAAAAACGATCCAAATTGCGCGACGAATGGATTTTTGACAAGCCAATCACTAAAACATAATATTTTAATAATTACATGAATTTTTGGATGTCCGGATGTATTCAGAACGTAAGTTATCCGCGAAAATGCAAACTTATGCACTTTTTGACGCTTTTAGTCCCTGAATGAGCATAAAGTTTATTTTTGCACACCGAACACCTCAAAGCCTATTCCTAAGCTATGTAAAAAGGTATTTAGGGTGTGTTTAACTTATGATCATGTTCCGGAATGTTCGTTATAGTTCAAATTGGCATACTTTCGCAGTTTGTCAAATTTAGTCCCTGTTAGCGAATTAACTTGATTTTGCCATACCAAAGCCTTCAAAACTTATTTCTAAGTTATGTAAAGGTTATTTAAGGTATGTAAAGCATATGTTGATGTTCCGGAGTATTTGTCGCGTTAAACTGATGATGTTTACGCACCCGTTTTGCGTATAACTCTCCAGAAAGCGATATAGAGTTTGAAATTGAATAAAAATCAAAACATGAAAAATATTAAACATAAACAAACAAACATTGGGATCAAATAACTTTATTTCATTAATAACTGAACTGTTTACAATGATTACAAGCGTAGATGTCACAAGTGACTTCGTGAAAGATCATATGACTCTTAAGATCGCTTGTGGTTTTTGGCAATGAGGTTGATGTTGACGGTTGCGAACACGAAGGCTGGGATCTAGCAAGAACTTTACGTTTCCAATTTTTTTGACTGAAACATTTTCTTCTAATGGTGTAATTTTTGATTTTCCTTGAAACCTGCTCATGTTTGCAAATTTTTGGTTTTCCTGTTTTGCCAGATTCCAGTTTCTGTTAGAAGGCTTTGCTTTGGGAGGTCGTTTTTTTGACAAAGTGAGAATGCATAGCCTTTTGACAAAGTAGTAGGGACGATGAACATAATCTCTCGAAATGTGTACCGAAATTCCACAATTAAAACACGTTTACCTTTTTGAGAAAAAGACATTCAGTTCTGCTTGTGTTATTCTCGAGAACTGATCACGTCTTTTCCTTTCATTTGATGCTGAGTGCTTGCGTGTATGTTTGATCTTGGATGAACCCTGCTCACAGTTGTCAGCGCAAGAGTAAGTGTCCATAACTTTACCCTTCAGGTTTGGTTCTGTTTGCTTGAGAGTTGGGTTTTCCTTTTGAACATTCTTTTTCCGTGGCCTTCTGTTTTTACGTGATCGTTTCTTTTTAGAGGGAACAAATTCAGTTGATTTTGCTTTATCAAAAACACTTTCTTCAGAATCTGATCCTTTAGGGTCAAGAGTTGAGTTATCTGTTGAAGTGACTTCCGCAGGTTCCCTTTCCTTAGAGACCATGTTCTCAGGAGTTTCTGTAGAGAAGGTTTCCATAATAATTTCTTCTACAGTTTCATCATCTAACTCAACCGTTGAATTAATTTTCATGGAATCCTTTTATATAGTTTCCATGTTCCCATGATCATCTTCAGAATTGGACTCTATGGATGTCTCTTCTTCAGCTTTATCAACCTCTGAGTCCTTGATATCAGATGATTCTGGTATGTCAGATGATGAGCAGTCTGTGTCTAAGACAGTTTGACTTTCTTCGGTTGCAACACTGCTGGATTCTGATTGTTCATCACAATCAGAATCCTTGGAAGATTTGTGCTCATTATCTGAGGTTCCTGAATCTTCTGCTTGATTGCCAGGTTCGTCAGATGACCCCTGTTCAACAATTTCTTCAATATCATAATCAGAAGCATCAAGTTTTTCAACATTACTGGGAGTCTCTGATGTATCATTCGATGTTTCAGGCGTACCAGAACAGTTGCCTGAATCATCAGAATTGATTTCTAAGTCACTTGAAATAGATGTCTCAAGTTTCTCAGTAGACACATCAGGCTCTCCAGTAAAAAAATCTTCAACATTTTCAACACAAACATTTTTATCACAACCATAGTATAGAATAATAGCACCGGATTCATCAGTTTTAGTGGGAACACCCCAAGTCTCAGCAAACCAAGAAAAAACATAGTTCCAAGCATAGAGGTCGTTTTTACTAGAAATAACATTATTAGCAGCACGTTGATGTGATTCATCATCCTCTTTAGACTTCTCTTTTGTTCTTACTGACTCTACACATGAACTAGAACAGTTAGTATTGTTAACAGAACCAGAATTTTGTGAATTTTCTCCCATCTCCTCTGTAGATGTGTTAACTGGTTCTGTCTCTGTTTTTGTTTTTGTTTTTGTTTCTGTATTTATTACTATTTCATTTACATGTTTAGATTTATCTGCTGATTCATTTTGACCATTTTCATTTTCGTTTTTGACAAAATTCATTGGTTTCTTAAAATCAGTTGGTTGACCATTTTTAGATTTTGATGATTCGTATGGAACATAATCACTAGGCTTGCCATACATCATTTTATCATAATTCTCCATCTCTTGCTCAGTAGTAGGCAGTCTGGAGTAATTATGATTATATGGTGGCGGAACCCGTGTATATCCCAAACCTTTTCCCTTGTTTTCTTTAAAAGCAAGTTGCACATTACACAAATTACAAACAGTGACACTGGAGGTATCAAAATTTTTAATGTTTAACTCATTTTGTTTGTACTTTCCAGTAAGAAGTTCCAGCTCAGCCTTCACGGAGTCACATTCAAGAATTTTTACTGTGAGTCTATGTTCGTAGTCGTGAAACCAACATTGCTGTTGATTCATGTCTCTGTGAAGTTGAGCTATGTCCTTCTTAGGCGCTTCAATCTTTTCATAGAGAATTTTATTGTTCTCTCGAAGATTGATGCACTTCCCCATAGCATTGTTGTAATCGGTGATTAATGCTGAGTTTTGAGATCTCAGAAATGCAACTTTCTTTCTACAGTGTTCTGTACATAAAAGGGAATTTACCGTCTCAGAGAGCGATTTTGGTTCCTCAGTCATCGCCATCAAGCACTGATGGACCCTTTCAATAGTAGCAGTTTCAGACAGCTTCACGGATTCCACTTGTGCAACTGCATCAGCCCAATTGAAACCATTCTGTTCCTTTTCAATCAAAGCCCTTCCAGCTCCAGAGTTTCCTTGTCCAGTTGAAGTCAAAGTCTCAGCAGGTGTAACAGGAACCATTGACCTTTCCTTGTTCCGAACTGCATCCGCCTGAGTAGCTTCATATCCTGCTGGTGCCTGCTTGCAATCCCTGGCAAAGTGTCCCATCTCATAACACCTGTAGCACCTTAACATGTCTCTCAGCACTCTAGGACGAGCATTCATTGGACGACACTCATATCTCTTAGCGAACTTGTCTACCTTAAACGCTGACACAGCAAGATTCCAAGCCACATCTAGTTCATCTAAGTCTTCTTCAATTACTTGATTCACATCTGGAGTTATCTCACCTGAAGGCATGAGATCACCGGCTAAGAAAGCATTGAAACTGGAGATCATAGAAGCTGTGAGAGCAAGTTTTTCTTCATTCTGGTTAGTCAAAAAGGCCATATGTTCCATTGAAGGTGAGGATGGAACACCTTGAGGTTCAGACTGGGTGGTTGAACCAAAAGCAACATTTGCATGCTATGGCTGAGGCTGGGGTTGCTGTTGAACATTTGTGGTGTTAACGGCAGGTGCTTGAGAGGTTGGAAGAGACATTCCATAAACATAGTTGGTTTTTGGTGCAGCAACATGACTGAACAAAATGTTTGGACTGTTGTTCATAACTCCATGAACTGGGCTGAAAACCAGATTTGGATGAGCTTGAGATATCAAAGCTGCATTGTTGGGGCTAGTCATGCCAGCAGCCATCAGTGAGTTCTTGTGATTTATTTCTCTCTGCTAATTGTCGATCTCACAAGACTTGATAGTAGCAATCAACTCCGTAAGTGTCATCTCATTCAGATCCTTAGTACGTTTGATCATAGAAACCTCGGCATCCTATCCATTGGTATAGAATTAAGCAATTGATGATTCATTCCACTGTTTGAGATGTTGATTCCAGCACTAACCATCTGCGACACGAGTTTGACAAACCTCCTGATCTGATTCTCAACAGTTTCCCCATAGATGTGATTAAAAGAACTGAACTGTTGGTTCATCATGTTGACTCTGCTAGCTTTCATGTCAGCATTTCCTTCAAACAAGTGAGTCAGTTGGTCCCATATTTCTTTTGCCCTCTTGCAGTTTCGGACCCCAATTGAAATGTACGGGCCAAGAGCCATCGAAAGAGTTCCATAAGCAGCTTCATCCTCAGCTATGACCTTTTTGTCTTCATCGGTAAAAATGCCTTCGGGTTTTGGAATCTAGGTCTGAGCGTCATCTTTAGTAGAGTACATGATAGTGCGTGGTCCATTCTTGATGCTTCTCCAAACATGATGTTCCTTCGCCTTACAGTATTGCTCAAACCTAAACTTCCACTCTTAGTAGTCGTCTCTGTACAAAAACCTTGGAACCTCGGTAGACGTGCCAATAACTTGGTCAAGTTCTTGATGGAAAGCCAAAGACTGAGTCTGAATTACAGCAAGGGTAGCATTGGCGAGATCAGCCGCGGTTACAACGCCGTTCATAACACCTTTTGGGTTCAACATGGCGTTTGTTAAGTCTAAACAGTAATTCGAGATGGAATGTCTGAAATGGTTGGTCTGAGATGGTTGGTTCGAGATGGTTGGTCCGAGATGATTTATCTGAGATGGTCAGAGATGGTATGTAATCCGAGATGAGATGTGAGTCCGGGATGAATTTCAAAGGCAATCTTCAAAAGAATGATCCGAGATGACTAAGCACAATCCGGGATTTGATGAACACAATCCGAGATCTGATGATGACAATCCGAGATCACTTGATGACAATTCGAGATGGTTGATAACAGTCCGAGATGCAATGATGATGCTCCGAGATGACTTGAAGACGATTAGAGATCAAGGCAATCTTCAAGTCCAAGATGACTAATGATGATTTGAGATGGTCCGAAATAAGATGAATGCAATCCGAGATCAGTAGCAACCCGTCCAAGATGATCAGAAACCCAGCAGAAATGACAGAAACAACAACAGTAACAACTGTCTGAGAACAGGAACTCCGTGATATCAAATCAAAGCCTGGAAATCAGGTTCAACAGGCTCTAATACCAATTGTAGGTCCCGAAACGAGATCACAACGATATCACACTAGCTTGAATAGTGGCGGAATCACACAAATAAGCAAGCAAAGAAGAAAGGAGATGAAAAGAAAGATTCTTGATTGATTGATGATGTCTTACATACAATGGTTTAATTGTCAAATACAAGATTTGATAATGTCACCAACCAACTACCTAATGACATGACATATCTATTTATAGTAGTATTTAGGGAGGAGCCTCCCTAAACCCTAGGCCCAACTAACCCAAAATAGCCCAAATTATAAGTATTAACCCATAAAGCCTACTAATCCATTTTTCTACTTATCCATAAACCTTAATGGGTCTAACACATATCCTATGCATCTCCAAACAATCCTAAATTCGGAACCACCCGAATACTGTTGCATTGTCACGAATTTCAAAAATGTCAGAATTTCATATTGAAATTCTTATTCCGCCTCATTTTTGCAAATTCTGACGTCTTATCACTGAATTCCCCCTCAAATTAAGCAATCCAGTTCTCTTTTATCTCTTAAAAACTTCACTATACCAAAAATATGACTTTTTTGCCCCGAAACGTCAGCTTTCATCATTGCGGATTTTTTGTTACTGCCCATTAATAGTCAGATATCCCGAATGATAATCATTCGCACCACTATCATGACTACTCCACTAATTTCCACAATCTGTGATCGTATCATCAATCTATTCACTGAAGCCCCAAACGGTGTCCCCGAACAACCCAGCTTGGTCGTTAAAAACTCGAAAAAAAATTCCAATCACCAAATTTTTTCTAGAGACTCGTCTCATCATTGCGATAAAAAATGCTTTTTTTTAGGCATTTTCTCATTTGTACGAATGGAGTAGGTCCTTTCGTACAAATGCTTTTTTTAGGCATTTGCTCGAAAAAAACTCAAAAAAAATTTCAATCACCAAATGCTTTTTTTAGACATTTGCTCATTTGTACGAACCGACATCCGAGATGTTTTGAGCATGTTTTGAGTTCCCTATACTTTAAAATCATTTTAGAGCTTTGAAATGAGGTTAACAGGGCTTAAACGTGTCAAATATGCATGAAAATGCAAGTTTTCAAGTTCAGGGACCAAATGTGACAATCTGCCAAAGTAGTCCTGGCGGGCCGCGTAAGCTGAGAAGCATTCCTATGTGGGGCGCGACAGCCTATCAGATCAGAAACATTGAATCTAGACTTTGAGCTGGTTTTGATGGTTTTAACCACTGATTTGGGATACTTTGGGTTAGGTTTTGATGGTTTTAAGTGTTCCCATGGTTTTGAATACCATGTGCCCACTTGTAAGGCCAAGATCGAAGCACGTTTTGTGAGGAATGATCCTAACGGTTTACCGAAATCTATAAATACCCAACTCATTCTCATTCTTTCCTCACACCTTGATCTGAATTACTCTAAGTTCAAGTTCAAGAACTTCATACCTGAGTAGTTTGATCAAGATCTTCCTAGCTTGGACCCTTTGTAAGTCTCTTTCGTGCTTTTTATGCGTTTTTAAGCACGAAAGTCAAACAATGTTTGACTTTCTGCTTTGACCAGTCTTTGGTCAACACGAAGTTTGTTTGAACTTCGCAACGTGAGCGTAATCACGATGTTTATAGTCCCTAGTGACTATACCTACTGATTTCCACGTTGATTAGGTGTAGTGACGAGTCATAATTTCGGCCAAAATGCGTATTTATGCGTATTTTGTAACCAAACCATTCTTGGGTATCAAAACCGTTTATTTTGATATCAAAACCAGTTTTCTAACTTGGTTAAACATGTTACAACATGTTTAACTCGTCACTTTTAGTTTAGTGCTTGTATAGAGTCGTAAGTCAAGCGGTCTAAACAACCGCTTAGACTTTCGAACTCGACCCGTTTGATCGATCATTAGGATCCGACCAAGCATATTTAGTGACCATAGTTGTATAGGGAATAACCTTCCGAGGTTATACCTTATGGTCACTTAGGTTTAATTAGTTGCATGATAGGTAGTTTATATGCCTTAGGTAAATGACCAAAATGCCCTTTTCATGCATAATTGGATTTTAAGCATACGTAACATAAACTTTTGTCACTTAACTGATTATGCAACATGTTTAGGCATATATTACTTGTCATAGGACTAGTTAGACGTCTCGAACGCGCTTTGCACGAACGGCGCGTTAAAGTAGCGTGAGCTACCTTAATAGGTCGAAAGCACTTAGGTTAGGTTCCGATTTAGGATGTAGGCTTTGTTAAACCATATCACATGAGTCCCAATACTCATTTGGTTTACAAGACTACATTCTATCCGATCTTCCGATTTAGGTGTCGATTATTTATCTAGTGATCTGATTCCTAGGTGCTGCTTGATTTCCTTGTTTGAGCTTTGTTGAGTTCTTTTGATTGAGGAAACTTTGCACTTCAAGTGAGTACATAGTTCCCCTATTTTACTGTTTTCAATTGTTTTGGGGTGATTCATATGTGTTAAATGTTTTCGATGTTTTTAACGATGGTTTTCGAAATGATAAATATGGTTTATATAAAACTAATAACGATTTCGATAATGTGAACAAACTTGTTGGGCGTAGTTACATAACAAATGACATTCATTAACATTGATCAAGCCGACCAGTATTAGGTTATGGTACCATAGGATCTGACAAATCCCGTTATCAGACTACACCCATGGTTATGTGTGGGGGGTTATGTGGGTAACGACTGAATCTGTGATTGTTAATTTACCCTTTGGTGATTTATTAATGCGAGAATTGGCGATGGACGAGTTGTGAAGGTTTGGATGTTATTAGCGAGACGACCAAAAGTAGTTTTCACAATTAAAACGAGTTAAACGATTTTGGAACGACTTAAATGAGTTAAACGATTTTGGAACGACTTTAATGATTGTGGAACGACTTAAACGAGTTAAACGAATTGAACAAACGATTGGTTTTTGGTTAGTGTTTAGATAACGGGACGGGTGTAATGTGATGAAACTATACTAGATACGCCGCTGGTACTTCTTATATATAAGTGTTTTCATCATATCACATACCGTGGCGTTATTTAGTTCACTTGAGTAAACGATTTGAAACGATGTCACACAACAATGTTTTCTAAATAATATAAACCATACGAGTTTTATTAACGAGTCTTTATGAGATGATTTACAATTTGGTTCACTAAAACAAATGTTTTGGGGTTAAGAATCATGGCTACAAGATTTTATAAACTATAACCCACTTGATTTGAGTTGGTTAAATTGTGTTGCAATACTATACACTTTTCAAAACAAGGTTTTTAATAAGGTATTGCAATATGTAAACGAGCCAAGAATCCGACACTCTCATAAAACCTATGTGCTCGCCCACATTTCTTTGCTGACTTTGTTTTTACATATGTTTCAGGTGTTGTTGAATGATGTTGATTGCTAGGATGCATGTTCACATAGGATCTGGACGAGGCCTTAGTGACATAATAACAATAATAGACGATTTGTAACTTGTTTGTTTAACTTTAAGACAATGTTAATGTTTAATATTATCAATAGAACAAAACTTTTGTACCCATGGTGTCACACCCCAACCACGTAAAACATCAAATCGTGGCGGAAACGTCGGGGAGTGTTGTAACAGAATTATTGTTCTACAACCATGGTAATTAAAATTTCATTTTATTCAACAACCAAAGGTGGAATACATTGTTTCAAAACAAGAACCAAAGAGTACACAACATAATTAAACTAAGTCTATCTTTATTTTAAGTCTCTAAGGCACAGGTCCGCCCTAGTGTCACGATCATCATCCTATGCAACAGCTCCTGAAACACATGTGAAAATAGGTACGTCAGCATAAAAATGCCTGTGAGATACATAGGTTTTGTAAAAATAGGATTCATGACTTAAGTTTAAGAAGAAGTTGTTTAACAAAAGTCAGTCATGAACCTTGTTAATTGTTTTGTTTTATAAATCTTTTGAAAAGCGATGATAAAGTAAATGATATGTAAAAGAGTAATGTGAGGTTAAATGAATAACCGAGTAAAATGAGTTTTGTATAAAATAAGTTGTTTGTAGAACGATGTCTAAAAAAATATGTTATTTGTATAAAATGTTATATGTCTAATTTGAAATGATTCAAATAACGCTACGATATGTAATACCATACAAGCACTTATATATAGGAAGTACCAGCGGCGTATCCACCATGCTTGTATCATATTAGACACGCCTCGTTACTCAAATCATTTTACCCAAACAAACCATCAATGTAAATTGCCCATGTCTAAACCACTTGTCAAATGTCTTTGTGTAAATCATGTCAAAATGTAGTCCATGAAATATGTATATCATTATCAAAATGTCTATGTCAAATGTCAAATATGTAATGTGTAAACAAAATGTCATGTATGGCAAGTGAAACATATATATATATATATCTACTGAGTCACAGATAAAAATGCACAAAACAATGTATTGAAGTAAAACGTGGTTTAAATCAACATTATGTCTTGTGGAAATGCATGCTATACTGAATACAAACATTTATGCGGTATTGTAAAAATGCATACATCCAAGCCTTGTGACTGTGGTGATAAGCCCTTAAACAAATTAAAGGTCTATCTGTATTATATTTTATCGGATTCGGTCATTCCTTTCATCCAAACATACCTAGGATGTCAGGAATGGGAGTTGTCAATTCCTATGGTACCATTACCTACTAACGAGTGGCGTGATCCAAGATAATGAATGTATATGGTCCCACTTAACAAACCAAATGTCATATCCCAAAATGTAAGCATGTGATGAAAATGTACTAAGTATGCGGCAAAACGGACATACATAGCATGTGATGAAAAACAAATGCAGTAAGTATGGTGAACATACATAGCATGAAAAGGTAATGTAAAATAATGTACTAAGTATGCTACAAAGGACATACATAGCAAAAACACAATGAAATTATGTACTATAAGTGTACTAATGAACATAGCAAGTATATGATATGAAAGCATGGAAAGCATGAAAATAAAAAGTAGGCACATGTGTTTCACCCCAAAATGTTTGAAAAACAGTAAAAGAGGGGTCTATGTACTCACTTGAGATTGCTCAATAGACTTTAGATATCCACCAAGCAAAGCTAGAGATTTCGGAATCAAACGGCACCTAATATAGGTAACTACATTAATAAACGGACCTATTCGGAGGATCAGGTAGCATTAGGGTTCGTAAACCAAATGAGTGTAGGAACTCATGTAATATGGTTTAACAAAGCCTACATACTAAATCGAAACTTATCCTAAGTGCTTTTGACCCGTCACGACGCGTTACATGTCTAATATTGTTGCTAAATCAGTTTAGATGTCAAAATTTGGGTTACATAGGCTTAAAATGAATTTTGGCGCAAAAGGGTATTTTGGTAATTTACCTAAGGCAGAAGAACTACTTATCATACAACTACTCAAACGATGTGACCATAAGGTATAACCTCGGAAGGTTATTCCCTATACAACTATGGTCACCTAAAGTGTTTGGTCGGATCCTAATGATCGACCAAATGGGTCGGGTTCGAAAGCATAAGCGATTGATTAGATCGCTTACCCTTACGACCCTAGACAAGCACAAATCTAAAAGTGACGAGCTAAACATGCTAGAACATGTTTAGTCAAGTTAGAAAACAGGTTTTGATATCAAAACAAACGATTTTGATATCCTAGAGTAGTTTGGTTACAAAATACGTGAGAACACGCATTTTGCCCGAAACTATGACTCGTCACTGAGCCTAGATAACGTGGTAATCAGTAGGTATAGTTTGGTTACAAAATACGTGAGAACACGCATTTTGCCCGAAACTATGACTCATCACTGAGCCTAGATAACGTGGTAATCAGTAGGTATAGTCACTAGGGACTATAACCATCGTGATTACGCTCACGTTATGAAGTTCAAACAAACTTCACATTGACCATAAACTGGTTAATGCAGAAAGTCAAACGCAGTTTGACTTTCAAGCTAAAAACGCATAAAAGAACGAAGGAACACTTACAAAGGGTCCCCGCAAGTATTTGATCCAATCCACTCTCAGGTAGGAAGCATATACTTCAACTTAGAGAGTATAAAATCAGATCAAATGTGAGGGAATGAGTGAAATGGGTGAGGGGTATTTATAGATATGTTAGAACCGTTAAGATCGTTCCTCGTTAACCGAGATTCAATCCTAGCCGTACACATCAAGCCCATAGTTTTAAGAAACCATTGGAGCCCCTAGATATGGCCCATTGTTTGCTAAAAACCGTTTGCAAGTGGAATACAAGGGTATAACAGCTGTTTAAACTGATTTTGCATATCTGGGAGGGCCACACGGCCCACGTAAGTTTCTGTATATGCTTACGCGGCCCGCCTGGGCTCTGCAGATCAGCAACCAGCATTCAGTTAATGACAGTTTCAGTCCCTGATGTCTTTAAAGCCATTTCCGACATATTTAAGGCCCGTTAAGCAAACTTTAAGGCCATAAAATGATTTTAAACATTGTGGACATGAAACATGCTCAAAAATATGCCGGATGTCTGTTCGTTTGGTCGTACGATCGCGATGTTCGCTTAATTACGACGGAATGCGTATAAGCGCGAAAAACGATCCAAATTGCGCGACGAATGGATTTTTCTCATGTCAAACACTAAAATAAAATATTTTAACGCTTACATAAATTTTTGGATGTCCGGATGTATTCAGAATGTAAGTTATGCGCGAAAATGCAAACTTATGCACTTTTTGACGCTTTTAGTCCCTGAATGAGCATAAAGTTTATTTTAGCACACCGAACCTATCAAAGCCCATTTATAAGCTATGTAAAGGATATTTAAGGTGTGTTTAACTTATGGCCATGTTACAGAATGTCCGTTACAGTTCAAATTGGCATACTTTCGCAGTTTGTCAAATTTAGTCCCTGTAAGCGAATAGACTAGATTTTGCCATACCAAAGCCTTCAAAATTTATTTCTAAGTTATGTAAAGGTTATTTAAGGTATGTTAAGCTTATGTTGATGTTCTGGAGTGTTTGTCATGTTAAACTGATTACGTTTACGCACCAGTTTGCGTATAACTCTCTAGAAAGCGATATAGAGTTTGAAATTGAATAAAAACTAAAACATGAAAAACATCAAACATAAACAAACAAACATTGGGATCAAAATAACTTTATTTCATTGATAACTGAATTGTTTACAATGATTACAAGCACAGATGCCACACATGGTCGTGAAACAATAATTCTATTGCAACACTCCCCGACGTTTCCGCCGCGGTTTCGTTGTTTTAACGTGGTCGGGGTGTGACATTAGAAGTTGATATTAGAGCCAATAGTTATAGGGAATTAGGTTATTAGTAATGCTTTGACCTAGAATATAACTTTCTAGGACCCTAACGCAAGAAGATTTGCGTTTAGATTTTAAAACAAAAACCGTCGCCTATCCTTAGGTGATAACCACAATGAGAACACAAATTTCGAATTCGCTTTCAAAACTAATCATTTCTTCGTAAATGATTTGTTATAAGGTTTTGAACCCTCTAAGTTTTCAAATCTCGTCAAAGTTTGGGTCTTATAATGTGAACACGTGCAAACTAGAAGGGTGAATGCCTGTACCCTGAGTTTTCTATCTAAGGCTAGAGTGTTCGTACAAATCCACATAATCGGACCAGTCACTCTTACCTGGGAACTCTTGGGTTGAGTATTCACTTATAGGAAAGTGATGCGTGTGAAGTGTTATATATATTAGGTGTATATTTTAAGCCCCTTTAACACTTATTTTTAGCCAAGTTTTATATTTATAAAACACGATATTTCACTAACACTAAACACACATATGGGCAAGTGCACCCATCGTGAGCGTAGTATAGTGTTGGTAAGATACCGAGGTCGTCCAAGGACACAAGGGCTTTTAGTACCGGTTTATCCTCAACGTCTAATCAAAATAAAAAGTTTAGAAAAATGTTTTAAACTAAGAAAAATAAAAACTAACTAAAATGCTGAAAAATAAAATAAAAAGAAAAAAAAACAGATAGACAAGATGAATCACTTGGTTCCGACTCGTATCTAGTGTAACCTTTGATTATTTCCGCAATTTTGCACATAATTAAGAGATTATCTTAGTTATTGTAGTAGGCCCCTCTTTTGAAGGTGACGTTACCCTCACCCCAGTAGTTTGAGTCAGCAATGATACAATCCTAAAAAGGTGGATTATTGGAAGATAATTAATTAAGTTATTAATGCAAATTATGGTAGGCCCCTCTTTTGGAGGTGACGTTACCCTCGACTAAGTAGTCTGAGTCAGCAAGGATACAGTCCTAAATAGCTGGGTTATAGTATTAATAGTAGTTAACTTATGAGGGGATCAAAGAGTTTGGACCCCCGCCATCCAATACCGTGAAGTATTGAAGGAGGTCCTACTAAATTTGACCCAGGTCCATTGTAGGACCTCTAAACGCTGAACAATGGCAAGACCTTTACCAAACCGTTCCCTTAACCCCCGACCAGGTAGCCAACATACCTCCATATAGACCGTGGAGATATGAATGGTGAAAATCTTTTATTTTATATAGACAGTAAAATAATGCCAAGACACCACGGACAAACGATAAGGAAAGATCACCTTTAACATAAGCAACTAGTTATTAAAGTCATTAACACAAAACCAAATAAAAAGTGCAAAAGATTAGAAATAAAAAGTATTACACTAGACATTTTGTCTTCACCAAGTGATGTAAGAGACTTAGGCAAACATGGCCTTGATTGTCAAGAACTGTTACGATCAATCTTGGATCCCGAGATGACTCACACACTCTATGATGGACAATGGATGATGGTGGTGGATGATGGTGTTATGGTGGTGGTGGGTGAAGTGTGAGAGAGGTGGTGTGCCAAGGGATGGTTTGAGCTTGAGCCAAGCACTTCTATTTATAGGCTGAACAGAAGCTCGGGCACGGCCCCGTGTCCAGTGGGCACGGCCCCGTGTCCACATCCTCTCTTTCTTCATTAAATGCAGCTTTGTCTTATTAGTTGACCATGCCCCCATGTCCGCTGAGCACGACCCCGTGTGCAGAAGAATCTTTGTACTATGAAGATTTGCCTGGATTGTGCGAATCTTATAGTTGACCACGGCCCCGTGTCCGCTGAGCACGGCCCCGTGGTGGGCAATAGAAGCTTCTATCACTTTGTCTTTTCTGCTGACACTTGGGCACGCCCCCGTGCTGGCTGAGCACGGGGCGTGTTCAGGCTTCTGATCTCTTGTTTTGCTTGGGAAGATGCTGTTGTGGGGTCGGGCATGCCACGTCTTGTTCCTTTTCTTGTATTTATGTTAGATTTTGATGTCTTTTTGCTTCTTTTGTTAATTTGAGCTCATTTAATCCTGAAAATACAAAAGGAAGACAAAAGCACACTTTTTCCAACATTAGTACTAAAAAAGGGTTAGTTTTATGCCCCATTTGATGAAATTTATATGTTACATTTTGAACACATCAAATACCCCCACACTTGAATCTTTGCTTGTCCTTAAGCAAAACTCTTTAATATGTGGCTATTTACACTCCCAAATGGAATGGGTAGAAAAGAAGGTTTTGGGCTTGTCATAGAGTGTCGGGATTTCCAAGATTCTTTATTTAGTTTTATTTTTATTTATTTACAATCCTATTCGTCATGATTTATTTAAAACTTTTCATAAGATAAATTACTTATTAGGGTATAACATGCCTTTGTAAAATTCTATTTATATACAAGTTCACATACCTCACGGGGATTACTCAACACTCGGCCGAAAATGTATTTTTGTGGATCACTCGAGAGCGGCATGGACCTTACTCCTACCATAGGCTTGCCAAGCCATCAATCCTCCTCCTTTTTAACTTATATACCTTTGTAAATATCAAGAGGACTTTGTGGGTAAAGGGTTAGGCTTGGGTTAAATGTAGGTGGTTGGGTTGGTGGTTAGTGGTTAGTAGAAAAAGGGCGAAAAGCGTAACAAGTGTCGGTTTTCGTATGACTTTCTATTTTTGTAACTTTTCTTTTGATGAAGCTATTTATTCAAACAAAGTTATTTTTGATGAACTTGTTTGTTTATTTTCTTTTGCTTCATCATCAACACAAAAATTATTATTATTATTATTTTTTTAAAGTCATATGAAGAACCGAACTTGTTACTAAAACAAAGGGTTAAAAATGAAAAAGGTTTTGGTGGGTAAAAAGGGTGTTTGGTTTGGGTTATGAAATGAAAAGGTTTAGGCTCAAAGGGGCTAACTAGGGGGATTTTGGGTAAGTGGTAAAAAAAAGAAAATAATGGTGTAGAAATAAAAAAGGGTTAGTCCTAATGCCTCCATCATTTACTTACTCGGGTTTAAGTTGGTAAGGATTGGGAATGTATCGTCATGGCAAGTTCTTGAGTCGTAAGAACCAAGCGGCTATTCACACAAGAAACGAAAATGAGCATTTAGTAAAATGATATGTAAGTGTTTGCTCAATAAAGGCTCAAAACTCACTTTTGTGGGAATGAGTTGTTATGTGATCAAGTATATATAATCAAATTTTAACTAAGCTTGTCATGCCTTTTCATAATTTTCTTATGTTGGTTCTTTTTATCACGACGCTATCGGTTGTAAATTTGTAAAAATATAACCTTTTTGAGAACTTGAATTTCCCGAGTTAAACCTAGACAAGTAAAAAAGTGAAAATTTTTGACAAAATTTGGGGTGATTAGCAGTTCCAATAGAGTTTTGTGTAAGGCTTGTATTTAGGACTTGCGAGATTCAAGGTTTTAGCATCCCCCCCACACTTAAATTACACATTGTCCTCAATGTGTCCCAAAAATAAGTTTTTAGGTTGATTGAATGTGTAAAAAGGTGTAAAAAGCAAAAAAAATTGTGTTACTGGGCGCTGAACACGGCCCCGTGTTGTCCGGGAACGGCCCCGTGTTCAAGTGCCAGTAACAAAATTAAAACAAGAGAAACAGAAGTCTGGACACGGGGGCGTGTTGGGTGAACACGGCCCGTGTCCAGTTACCTGAACTGGGTCTTTTTCTGCAGACTGTGCAGCACGGGGCCGTGTTGGGTGGACACGGCCCGTGCCGAGCTTACTGTAAACGAAGAAATTTGTCGGACGGTTCTGTTTTCCTCTATGGAGTGCTGGTTCAAGTTTCCCTTGCATCCTTTGCCATCTCAAGTGTGTTTTATTCCTAAAAATTAAAACTAACTAGAAAACAAGAAAATTAATCTAAACTAAACTAAGGATAGTTCCGTGGAACGCCTCCATGGTGCGCCACGTTTATAAGGGTCCTTGGCTAGACCCAAAGCCTGGTCACATGTTACCCAAGTGGGATGTATTGCATCCCATGTTACACCGTCGGAGAGCGTCATCCAAGCTTGAGTCTATGACCTTCATGTAGTTGACCGGATCTTCTTCCTCTATTTTCTTTCCACATTCAAATTTTACTTCCTCATCCCCAAACTTCAATGTTAAAGTTCCGTCATTCATATCCACCACTGCTTGGGCGGTGGCTAGAAATGGCCTCCTAAGGATGAGAGGGACATTGGTGTCTTCTTCCATGTCTAGGATGACAAAGTCGGTTGGAAAGACGAAATTGTCAACCTTGACCAGCAGATTTTCAGCGACACCCTGTGGAAATTTGACGGACCTGTCGGCGAGTTGTATGCTGATCTTTGTAGGGCTTGTTGTTCCTAGGCCGAGTCGCTTGAACATTGACGTGGGCATGAGGTTAATGCTAGCCCCAAGATCGGCTAAAGCATTACGGACGGGGGACTTCCCAATCGAGCAAGGAATTGTTAAGCTCCCGGGGTCGATTTTCTTTTGTGGAAGTTTGTTGAGTACTAAAGCTGAGCATTCTTCGCCTAAGTTAACTAATTGCAAGGATTCAATTTTCCTTTTGTGAGTGAGGAAATCCCTCATGAATTTTGCAAAATTAGGCATTTGGGTTAGGACCTCAATAAAAGGAATATTAACATGCAATTGTTTTAGTAAACTTTCGAACTTTGCGAATTGCTCATCGGTCTTTTGACGATTTAACCTACCGGGGTACGGAATTGGATGAGTCTTGGTGGGCTCTTGATTTGTTGAATGAGCCTTTTCTAGTTGAGGTGTGGGTGAAGTAGTGCTTTGGCGTTGGCTTCCTTCAATTGGTGGTAAGGGCTCATCCTCGGGACCCACGGTTCGGTTTCTCAACGTGATGAGGTGTACTTGCGCCTTTGGGTTGGTTTCGGTATTACTTGGTAACGCGCCTTGTGGTCTCTCGGAGAAATTTTGAGCTAGTTGATTTAATTGTTTTTCAATGTTTTGAATGCTAGCTTGTTGATTTCTAAAATTCGATTCCAATTGTTGAAATCGATCCGAGTTTTTCTTTTCGGTGTCGGAGATGAGATAGGGTATCTTCAAGCCTTTCTCTTCCACCTTGTTGTTGAGAGAAATTTTGTGGTTGTTGAAAATTAGTTCGTTGGTTTTGTTGGTTACTACTATTGCCGGGATCTCTCCAACCAAGATTTGGGTGGTTACGCCATCCTTGGTTGTAGGTACCCGTTGGAGGACCCGACGGCCTAGGTCTATTATCAATGTAGTTTACCGTTTCCGCTTGTTCATCTAATTCTTTCATACAACTCCAATTTTCATGTGACCCACCACACCCTTCACAAGCCTTAACCGAGGCCGTTTTTGTCATTTCTAGCCTTTTGATTTTCGAAGAGAGGGCCTCGATTTGGGCTTGTAAAGAGGTGCTTTCATCAACCTTATGGGCGCCCGGGGCAATAGATTTATTACCTCGGGGAGTGTGCCATTGAAAATTGGGTTGAGCAATTTACTCAATTTGATTATATATTTCATTTGGGCGACGATTACCTAAAAGTCCCCCGGAGCTTGAATCAAGTGTTTGTCTTGTGTGTGGCAACAACCCATTGTAGAAAGTGGATACTTGTTGCCATACCGCTAGACTGTGATGAGGACACTTTCTTAGAAGCTCCTTGAACCTTTCCCAAGTTTCATATAAGGATTCCCCATCCTCTTGTGAGTATGTATTAATTTCAGTCATTAGTTTAGCCGTTTTAGCAGGAGGGAAATACTTATATAGAAACTTTTGAGCTAGTTCATCCTAGGTGTTTACCGAGCCAACTGGGAGGGTGTTGAGCCAAGCCTTAGCTCGGTCTTTTAGTGAAAATGGAAACATCCTAAGGCGAATGGCGTCGTTTGATGCTCCATTGATCCGAAAAGTATCTCATATTTCCAAGAAATTAGTAATATGTTGATGGGGATCCTCGTCCGCAAGCCCATGGAAGGTTGCGGAGTTTTGGAACATTTGTATCAAATGCGGCCGAAGTTCGAAGTTGTTGGCTTCGACATTCGGTGCATTGATAGCGGCGCCGAGATTGCCTACGGTGGGCCGTAGGTAATCCATGAGGGTACGTTGGTCCGCCATTGGAAGTGGGTCCCCCGAAGCTTTCTCTTGATTTTTAGCTTTAAGTCTTTTTCTGAGAAAGCGTTCGGGTTCTTCTAGAGGTTCTTTTATGTCTCTACTAGAACTGGAGCTCATGCACTACGTAGGAGGGTCAAATGTGGCACCTGGGTTCCAAGTCCTGCAATAAAAACAGAAAAGAACGTTGGTCAGAAGGTTCACCACGGCCCCGTGCTCAGTGAACACGGCCCGTGGTCAGAGGTACAGTAATTGTTTTCCGGATCCCTGTTACTGGGAGTTGGACACGGCCCCGTGTTGCACCGACACGGCCCCGTGCTCAGCTCTCTGTAACTCAGAAAATAAAAACTGCCAGTGATGATGCTAGGCACGGCCTGTGTCTGACTAGGCACGGCCCGTGCGGAGCTCTGCAGAAACAGAAAAACTAAAAAAAAAATTCTAAAAATAATGGAAAATAAGAAAAATGATTAGGCCGTTGATTCCTAACTTTCTAAAAATCCTTGTGTCCCCGGCAACGGCGCCAAAAACTTGATGCGTGTGAAGTGTTATATATATTAGGTGTATATTTTAAGCCCCTTTAACACTTATTTTTAGCCAAGTTTTATATTTATAAAACACGATATTTCACTAACACTAAACACACATATGGGCAAGTGCACCCATCGTGAGCGTAGTATAGTGTTGGTAAGATACCGAGGTCGTCCAAGGACACAAGAGCTTTTAGTACCGGTTTATCCTCAACATCTAATCAAAATAAAAAGTTTAGAAAAACGTTTTAAACTAAGAAAAATAAAAACTAACTAAAATGCTGAAAAATAAAATAAAAAGAAAAAAGCAGATAGACAAGATGAATCACTTGGTTCCGACTCGTATCTAGTGTAACCTTTGATTATTTCCGCACTTTTGCACATAATTAAGAGATTATCTTAGTTATTGTAGTAGGCCCCTCTTTTGAAGGTGACGTTACCCTCACCCCAGTAGTTTGAGTCAGCAAGGATACAATCCTAAAAGGGTGGATTATTGGAAGATAATAAATTAAGTTATTAATGCAAATTATGGTAGGCCCCTCTTTTGGAGGTGACGTTACCCTCGACTAAGTAGTCTGAGTCAGCAGGGATACAGTCCTAAATAGCTGGGTTATAGTATTAATAGTAGTTAACTTATGAGGGGATCAAAGAGTTTGGACCCCCGCCATCCAATACCGTGAAGTATTGAAGGAGGTCCTACTAAATTTGACCCAGGTCCATTGCAGGACCTCTAAACGCTGAACAATGGCAAGACCTTTACCAAACCGTTCCCTTAACCCCCGACCAGGTAGCCAACATACCTCCATATAGACCGTGGAGATATGAATGGTGAAAATCTTTTATTTTATATAGACAGTAAAATAATGCCAAGACACCACGGACAAACGATAAGGAAAGATCACCTTCAACATAAGCAACTAGTTATTAAAGTCATTAATACAAAACCAAATAAAAAGTGCAAAAGATTAGAAATAAAAAGTATTACACTAGACACTTTGTCTTCACCAAGTGATGTATGAGACTTAGGCAAACATGGCCTTGATTATCAAGAACTCTTACGATCAATCTTGGATCCCGAGACGACTCACACACTCTATGATGGACAATGGATGATGGTGGTGGATGATGGTATTATGGTGGTGGTGGGTGGTGGGTGAAGTGTGAGAGAGGTGGTGTGCCAAGGGATGGTTTGAGCTTGAGCCAAGCACTTCTATTTATAGGCTGAACAGAAGCTCGGGGACGGCCCCGTGTCCAGTGGGCACGGCCCCGTGTCCACATCCTCTCTTTCTTCATTAAATGCAGCTTTGTCTTATTAGTTGACCACGCCCCCGTGTCCGCTGAGCACGACCCCGTGTGCAGAAGAATCTTTGTACTATGAAGATTTGCCTGGATTGTGCGAATCTTATAGTTGACCACGGCCCCGTGTCCACTGAGCATGGCCCCGTGGTGGGCAATAGAAGCTTCTACCACTTTGTCTTTTCTGCTGACACTTGGGCACGCCCCCGTGCTGGCTGAGCACGGGGCGTGTTCAGGCTTCTGATCTCTTGTTTTGCTTGGGAAGATGCTGTTGTGGGGTCGGGCATGCCACGTCTTGTTCCTTTTCTTGTATTTATGTTAGATTTTGATGTCTTTTTGCTTCTTTTGTTAATTTGAGCTCATTTAATCCTGAAAATACAAAAGGAAGACAAAAGCACACTTTTTCCAACATTAGTACTAAAAATGGGTTAGTTTTATGCCTCATTTGATGAAATTTATATGTTACATTTTGAACACATCAGCAAGCATGTCTTCGGCGATCTATTATATTGACCCATTTACTTTGATTAGTCACTGCGTGTCGTTTGTTTGTTCGAATTAACAAACGAATGATCGCATCCCTTATGTTTTGTCGATGTTTTCAATACCTCTTTTGTTTTTCCCAGTTGTCGACCTCACTTGTTTCTCATGTCTCCTTGTTCTTTTAGACAATGCCTCCTCGACGAGATGCACAACCTCTAACCAATGAAGAAGTCGCAGCCCTTGTCGCTCAACAAATGGCTGTAGTGCTTCTGAACGTAGTAACCCAGATCCATCAGTTATAAAACAACAATAATAACAATAATGCTCAGTGTAGTTTCAAGAATTTCAATTCTGCTAAACCGTTGAAGTTTTTTTCTAGGTCTTAAGGAGCAACTGCGCACCTGCAATGGTTCGAAAGTTTGGAGAGCACATTCAGACATGTGCAATGTCCGAATGAGCGTAAGGTTGAATTTGCATCCAGTATGTTCGAGAAGCGTGCTCTTACATGGTGGAACGGTATTATGCGTGATAGGGGTGCTGATGTGGCGATGACACAAACTTGGGAAGAGCTTCGAGCTCTCATGATGAGAGAGTTCTGTCCCCGTCACGAAATTCGAGCTTTGGAACGAGATTTCGATGATTTGAAACAAGATGGGGGAGAACACTGTGCGTATACAGATCGTTATGAAGAGCTGAGTTTGTTGTGTCCCACTATGGTCACCCCGTTAGAGAAAGCAATAGAGAGGTATAATGATGGTTTGCCCCATTCTGTGCAAGACATTGTGACTGGCAGTAATCCTACTACTGTCCATCAAGCGATCGAATTGGCTGCTACTCTGACCGAGTCTCAGGTCAGAAAGGGTAAACTGACCCGTAAGAGTGACAAGAAGAAGTCAGCTGATTCCACAAAAGACAAGGGTAAAGGTAAGGGTAAGAAGAAGGGTGAGTCTTCTAAGAAGTTGAGGAAGCGCAAGGCTTCCCAAAAATTTGCAGTTACTGCACAGAATCCTCAGAACCCACCAGCCCTACCTCCCGCGAAGAAGCAATATACTGGTACCGCACCTCACTGTGCTCGATGCAATGGTCATCATGCTACCCAACAGGCATGTAAACAGTGCACTACGTGTGGTAAACTTGGGCATCTGGCCAACATCTGTCGTTTGGGTCAGAATCAAGCTACTCAGATTCCAGCACAAACTCAAGGGAATGCTGCTAGATTCCCACATGGTTCGTGTTACAACTGTGGAGAAATGGGTCATTTCCGCAACAACTGCCCAAGGTTGTTGAATGCGAATGCAAATCAGAACGCGAATGTGAACCCCGCTCGAGGAGGAGCGTACAACTTGAATGCAAACGAAGCGAGGGCTGACAATGAGGTGGTTAATGGTACGTTCCTTGTTAACAATCAACCTACATCTGTTCTTTTCGATTCTGGTGTCGATAGAAGTTTTGTTTCAATGTCATTTGAGCCTTTGCTTGCGATACCTAGAACTAAACTTAGGAAACCCTTATCTGTCGAAGTTGCTATTGGTAAACCTCTCATACTCGATTCTGTTATCCGCGATTGTCAATTGAACGTCGATAACCATCTTTTTCCTATTGACCTCACACGATGCAACGTGGGAGTTTTGACATTATAGTAGGGATGGATTGGTTGACTAAATTTCATGCTGAGGTTGTTTTTTTCGATAAGATTGGTCGTATTCCTCTTTCGTCTGGTGATGTCCTAGAAGTTCGGGGCGGGAAACCATCTGGTGGATTGAAACTAATGTCGTGTACGAAAGCCCAAAGTTATTTACGAAAAGGATATGTTGCTTTTCTGGCACATGTCACCGAGGAGAAAGGCAAGAGCAAGTGTATTCAAGATGTTCCGATTGTTCGAGATTATCCAGAGGTGTTTCCTCATGAACTGCCTGGTTTGCCTCCAGTTCATCAAGTCGAGTTTCATATTGACCTTATACCCAATGCCAACCTGATTGCGAAAGCACTTTATCATCTTGCACCGTCTGAGATGCAAAAGTTTTCGAAACAGCTTCAAGAGTTATTTGATAAAGGATTCATCCAACCGAGTTATTCACCTTGGGGCGCTCCAGTCCTATTTTTGAAGAAGAAAGATGGGTCTTTTCGAATGTGTATCGATTATCATGAGCTTAACAAGCTTACCATCAAGAATCGATATCCCCTACCTCGAATCGATGATCTCTTTGATCAGCTGCAAGGTGCTATCTGTTTTTCCAAGATCGATCTGCATTCTAGGTATCATCAACTTCGTGTTCTCAAAGAAGATATTCCTAAAACTGCTTTCCGCATGAGATATGGGCATTATGAGTTCACAGTCATGCCTTTTGGTTTGATGAATGCTCCAGCTATTTTCATGGACTTAATGAATAGGGTTTGTAAACCTTATTTAGACAAGTTCATCATTGTGTTCATTGATGATATTCTTGTTTATTCGAAGTCTCGAGCCGACCACGAGCAACACCTTCGTTTGACATTGGAACTCCTGAAGAAGGAACAACTTTTTGCTAAATTCTCCAAGTGTGAATTTTGGCTTAAAGAGTTTCAGTTTTTGGGTCATATAGTCAACGAGCAGGGTATTCGTGTGGATCCATCCAAAATTGCTGCAATTAAGGATTTGAATACGCCAACGACACCTACATAAATTCATTCTTTTCTTGGTCTCGCTGGTTATTATCGTCGTTTTATTTCAAACTTCTCGAAGATCGCGGTTCCACTCACTGCTTTGACTCAGAAGAATAAGCCTTTAGAGTGGGGACCCAAGCAAGAAGAAGCGTTCCAAACGCTGAAACGGAAGCTGTGTGATGCTCCTGTTTTGTCTTTGCCCGATGGAAACGATGATTTTGTTGTCTATTGTGACGCGTCAAATCTAGGCTTTGGTTGCGTTCTCATGCAACGAGGTAAGGTCATAGCTTATGCGTCAAGACAGTTGAAAGTTCACGAGAAGAACTACACAACTCACGATCTTGAGTTAGGTGCTGGGGTTTTCGCTCTTAAAATCTGGAGACACTACCTCTATGGAACGAAGTGTGTTGTTTTCACAGACCACAAAAGTCTCCAGCATATTCTTAATCAGAAGGAGCTGAACATGAGGCAACGACGTTGGATTGAGCTCTTGCGCGACTACGATTGCGAGATTCGCTACCATCCTGGTAAGGCGAATGTCGTAGCCGATGCGCTTAGTCGAAAGGAGCGAGTCAAGCTTCATTCTATTCAAACTCTATCTGATATTTAATCTCGTGTCCTTCAAGCTCAACGATCTTGTGTGATCAAAGGCTTATTGAAATATGAGCTACCGCTTCAACTTGAGCTTAAACTCGAAACGAAAGGCGATGGGTTACTCTATTTCAAGGATCATTTGTGGATTCCGAAGCAAGATAATCTCCGCACTTTAGTGATGGACGAATCTCACAAGTCTCGATATTCTATCCATCCCGGTGCTGATAAAATGTATAAGGATCTTCGTACTCAGTATTGGTGGCCTGGTATGAAGAAGGATATTGCTTTGTATGTTTCGAAATGCCTAACTTGTTTCATAGTCAAGGCTGAACATCAACGACCTTTTGGTTTGCTTGTATAACCAGAGATACCAGTTTGGAAGTGGGAGAACATTGCGATGGATCTTATCACTAAATTACCGCGTACATCTAAAGGTAACGATGCTATTTAGGTTGTCATCGATCGATTAACGAAGTCAACTCATTTTATTCCGATTCACGAGGATCTATCTGCTGATAAACTTGCAAAGATTTATGTTGATGAGATTGTATCTCGACATGGTGTTCCTTTGGATATCATTTCTGATCGTGATGCTTGATTTTCATCTCAGTTTTGGAAGACCATGCAATCTGCTAAGGGAACCCAACTAAATCTAGGCACTGCTTATCATCCCCAAACAGATGGACAATCTGAGAGGACGATTCAAACTTTGGAGGATATGCTTAGAGCATGCGTGATAGACTTTGGTGGTAATTGGGATTCTCATCGTCCATTGATCGAGTTCTCTTACAACAACAGTTATCATGCTAGCATCAATATGGCGCCGTTCGAAGCTTTATACGGTCGAAAATGTCGTTCACCTGTCTGTTGGAATGAGATCGGTGAAGCTCAGCTTACTGGACCTGAGCTCATTCTAGAAACAACAGACAAAATCAAGAAAATTCGCGATAATCTTGTGACAGCTAGAAGCCGTCAAAAGAGTTATGCGGATATGCAACGCAAGCCCTTAGAATTTCAAGTCGGAGACCGTGTTCTACTCAAGGTGTCACCTTGGAAGGGAGTGGTAAGATTTGGAAAGAAAGGAAATCTTGCACCTCAATATGTTGGACCATTTAAGATTGTTGAAAGAATTGGAAAGGTTACCTATCGACTAGAGCTACCTCAAGAGCTTGGAAATATTCATCCGATTTTTCATGTGTCCAATTTTCGAAAGTGTTTAGCTGATGCTCATCTTCACATTCCACTCGACGATATTCAACTTGATGAAACGTTGCACTTTGTCGAGAAACCTGTGGAGATAATGGACCGTGCAGTCAAACAGTTGAAGAACAAACGGATTCGATTGGTCAAGGTTCGCTAGGAGTCCAAACGTGGCCCAGAGTTTACTTGGGAACGTGAGGACCAAATGAAGGCGAAATATCCGCAATTGTTCTCACAAGTTTCCTCTAGTTAAAATTTCGGGACGAAATTTCCTAAAGTGGGGGAGACAGTGACAACTGTGTTCTGTAATCGATGTATAATGTAAAACAATGTCAATTATCAATAAAACAATGTGTTTTGGTTTTATTACGTGTGTATTTGTGTTTGATGATTTTACGATTTAATTCAAGTCCGATTTCAAGCTTTAAATCGCTTTCTGGAAGGTTATACGCAAACCGGTGTGAAAACGCAGTCAGTTTAACGTGAAAAACACTCCGTAATAGTTACATAGGCTTAACATGCCTTAAATAACCTTTACATAACTTAGAAATAAGTTTTGGATGGTTTGGTGTGTTGAAATCAAGTCTATTAGATCGCAGGGACTATTTGTGTCAAACTGTGAAACTATACCGATTTGTATAGTAACGAACATTCCGGAACTTGATCATAAGTTAAACATACCCTAAATATCCTTTACATAGCTTAGAAATAGGCTTTGAGGGGTTCGGTATGCTAAAATAAACGTTATTGATCAATAGGGACTAAAAGCGTCAAAAAGTGCATAAATTTGCATCTTCGCGCATATCTTACGTTCTGAATATATCCGGACATCCAAAAATTTATGTAATCATTAAAATATTTTATTTTAGTGATTGGCACGATAAAATTCCATTCGTCGCTTAATTTGGATCGTTTTTGCGTTCGTTACGAGTTCCGTCATAATTAACCGAATAACGCAACCGTACGACCAAATGAACCGACATCCGAGATGTTTTGAGCATGTTTTGAGTTCCCTATACTTTAACATCATTTTAGAGCTTTGAAATGAGGTTAACGGGGCTTAAATGTGTCAAATATGCATCAAAATGCAAGTTTTTCAAGTTTAGGGACCAAATGTGACAATCTGCCAAAGTAGTCCTGGCGGGCCGCGTAAGCTGAAAAGCATTCCTACACGGGGCGTGACAGCCTATCAGATCAGAAACATTGAATCTGGACTTTGAGCTGGTTTTGATGTTTTTTAACCACTGATTTGGGATACTTTGGGCTAGGTTTTGATGGTTTTAAGTGTTCCCATGGTTTTGAATACCATGTGCCCACTTGTAAGGCCAAGATCAAAGCACGTTTTGCGAGGAATGATCCAAATGGTTTACCGAAATCTATAAATACCCAACTCATTCTCATTCTTGTTTCACACCTTGATCTGAATTAATCTAAGTTGGAGTTCAAGAACTTCATACCTGAGTAGTTTGATCAAGATCTTCCTAGCTTGGACCCTTTGTAAGTCTCTTTCGTGCTTTTTATGCGTTTTTAAGCACGAAAGTCAAACAGTGTTTGACTTTCTGCTTTGACCAGTCTTTGGTCAACACGAAGTTTGTTTGAACTTCGCAACGTGAGCGTAATCACGATGGTTATAGTCCCTAGTGACTATACCTACTGATTTCCATGTTGATTAGGTGTAGTGACAAGTCATAGATTCGGCCAAAATGCGTATTTATGCGTATTCTGTAACCAAACTATCCTTAGGTGATAACCACAATGAGAAAACAAATTCCGAATTCGCTTTGAAAACTAATCATTTCTTCGTAAATGATTTGTTATAAGGTTTTGAACCCTCTAAGTTTTCAAATCTCGTCAAAGTTTGGGACTTATAATGTGAACACGGTAAAACTAGAAGGGTGAATGCTTGTACCCTGAGTTTTCTGTCTAAGGCTAGAGTGTTCGTACAAATCCACATAATCGGACCAGTCACTCTTACCTGGGAACTCTTGGGGTGAGTATTCACTTATAGGCAAGCATGTCTTCGGCGATCTATTATATTGACCCATTTACTTTGATTAGTCACTGCGTGTTGTTTGTTTGTTCGAAGTAACAAACGAATGATCACATCCCTTGTGTTTTGTCGATGTTTTCAATACCTCTTTTGTTTTTCCCAATTGTCGACCTCACTTGTTTCTCATGTCTCCTTGTTCTTTTAGACAATGCCTCCTCGACGAGATGCACAACCTCTAACCAATGAAGAAGTCGCAGCCCTTGTCGCTCATTAAATGGCTGCAGTGATTCTGAACGTAGTAACCCAGATCCATTAGTTATAAAACAACAATAATAACAATAATGCTCAGTGTAGTTTCAAGAATTTCAATTCTGCTAAACCATTGAAGTTTTCTGGGTCTCAAGGAGCAACTGCGCTCCTGCAATGGTTCAAAAGTTTGGAGAGCACATTCAGACATGTGCAATGTCCGAATGAGCGTAAGGTTGAATTTGCATCCAGTGTGTTCGAGAAGCGTGCTCTTACATGGTGGAACGGTAATATGCGTGATAGGGGTGCTGATGTGGCGATGGCACAAACTTGGGAAGAGCTTCGAGCTCTCATGATGAGAGAGTTCTGTCCCCGTCACGAAATTTGAGCTTTGGAATGAGAATTCGTTGATTTGAAACAAGATGGGGGAGAACACCGTGTGTATACGGATCGTTATGAAGAGCTGAGTTTGTTGTGTCCCACTATGGTTACCCCGTTAGAGAAAGCAATAGAGAGGTATAATGATGGTTTGCCCGATTCTGTGTAAGACATTGTGACTAGCAGTAATCCTACTACTGTCCGTCAAGCGATCGAATTGGCTGCTACTCTGACCGAGTCTCAGGTCAGAAAGGGTAAACTGACCCGTAAGAGTGACAAGGAGAAGTCAGCTGATTCCACACAAGACAAGGGTAAAGGTAAGGGTAAGAAGAAGGGTGAGTCTTCTAAGATGTCAAGGAAGCGCAAGGCTTCCCAAAACTTTTCAGTTACTGCACAGAATCCTAAGAACCCACCAGCCCTACCTCCCGCGAAGAAGCAATACACTGGTACCACACCTCACTATGCTCGATGCAATGGTCATCATGCTACCCAACAGGCATGTAAACAGTGCACTACGTGTGGTAAACTTGGGCATCTGGCCAACATCTGTCATTTGGGTCAGAATCAAGCTGCTCAGATTGGAGCACAGGCTCAAGGGAATGCTGCTAGATTCCCACCTGGTTCATGTTACAACTGCGGAGAAATGGGTCATTTCCGCAACAACTGCCTAAGATTGGTGAATGCGAATGCAAATCAGAACGCGAATGTGAACCCCGCTCGAGGACGAGCGTACAACTTGAATGCAAACGAAGCGAGGGCTGACAACGAGGTGGTTAATGGTACGTTCCTCGTTAACAATCAACCAACATCTGTTCTTTTCGATTCTTGTGTCGATAGAAGTTTTGTTTCAATGTCATTTGAGCCTTTGCTTGCGATACCTAGAACTAAACTTAGGAAACCCTTATCTGTCGAAGTTGCTACTGGTAAACCTCTCGTACTCGATTCTGTTATCCGCGATTGTCAATTGAACCTCGATAACCATCTTTTTCCTATTGACCTCACACCGATGCAACTTGGGAGTTTCGACATTATCGTAGGGATGGATTGGTTGACTAAATTTCATGCTGAGGTGGTTTGTTTCGATAAGATTGTTCGTATTCCTCTTTCGTCTGGTGATGTCCTAGAAGTTCATGGCGAGAAACCATCTGGTGGATTGAAACTAATGTCGTGTACGAAAGCCCAAAGTTATTTATGAAAAGGATATGTTGCTTTTCTGGCACATGTCATCGAGGAGAAAGGCAAGAGCAAGTGTATTCAAGATGTTCCGATTGTTTTTATCCAGAGGTGTTTCCTGATGAACTATTTGGTTTGCCTCCAGTTCGTCAAGTCGAGTTTCATATTGACCTTATACCCTATGCCAACCTGATTGCGAAAGCACTTTATCGTCTTGCACCATCTGAGATGCAAGAGTTATCGAAACAACTTTAAGAGTTATCTGATAAAGGATTCATCCGACCGAGTTATTCACCTTGGGGCGCTCCAGTCCTATTTTTGAAGAAGATAGATGGGTCTTTTCGAATGTGTATCGATTATCGTTAGCTTAACAAGCTTACCATCAAGAATCGATATCCCGTACCTCGAATCGATGATCTATTTGATCAGCTACAAGGTGCTACCTGTTTTTCCAAGATCGATCTGCGTTCTGGGTATCATCAACTTCGTGTTCTCGAAGAAGATATTCCCAAAACTGCTTTTCGCACGAGATATGCGCATTATGAGTTCACAGCCATGCCCTTTGGTTTGACGAATGCTCCAGCTATTTTCATGGACTTAATGAATAGGGCCTGTAAACCTTATTTAGACAAGTTCATCATTGTGTTCATCGATGATATTCTTGTTTATTCGAAGTCTCTAGCCGACCACGAGCAACACCTTCGTTTGACATTGGAACTCCTGAAGAAGGAACAACTTTTTGCTAAATTCTCCAAGTGTGAATTTTGGCTTAAAGAATTTCAGTTTTTGGGTCATATAGTCAATGAGCAGGGTATTCGTGTGGATCCATCCAAAATTGCTGCAATTAAGGATTGGAATACGCCAACGACACCTACAGAAATTCGTTCTTTTCTTGGTCTCGTTGGTTATTATCGTCGTTTTATTTCAAACTTCTCGAAGATCATGGTTCCACTCACTGCTTTGACTCAGAAGAATAAGCCTTTTGAGTGGGGACCCAAGCAAGAAGAAGCATTCCAAACGCTGAAACGGAAGCTGTGTGATGCTCCTGTTTTGTCTTTGCCCGATGGAAACGATGATTCATTGTCTATTGTGACGCATCAAATCTTGGCCTTGGTTGCGTTCTCATGCAACGAGGCAAGGTCATAGCTTATGTATCAAGACAGTTGAAAGTTCACGAGAAGAACTAAACAACTCACGATCTTGAGTTAGGTGCTGTGGTTTTCGCTCTTAAAATCTGGAGACACTACCTCTATGGAATGAAGTGTGTGGTTTTCACAGACCATAAAAGTCTCCAGCATATTCTTAATCAGAAGGAGCTGAACATGAGGCAACGACGTTGGATTGAGCTCTTGAGCGACTACGATTACGAGATTCGTTACCATCCTAGTAAGGCGAATGTCGTAGCCGATGCGCTTAGTCGAAAGGAGCGAGTCAAGCTTCATTCTATTCAAACTCTATCTGATATTAAATCTCGTGTCCTTCAAGCTCAACGATCTTGTGTGATCAATGGCTTATTGAAATATGAGCTACCGCTTCAACTTGAGCTTAAACTCGAAACGAAAGGCGATGGGTTACTCTATTTCAAGGATCGTTTGTGGATTCCGAAGCAAGATAATCTCCGCATTTTAGTGATGGACGAATCTCACAAGTCTTGATATTCTATCCATCCTGGTGCTGATAAAATGTACAAGGATCTTCGTACTAAGTATTGGTGGCCTGGTATGAAGAAGGATATTGCTTTGTATGTTTCGAAAGGCCTAATGATGTGTTCAAATATTAACATATAAATTTCATCAAATGAGGCATAAAACTAACCCTTTTTTTAGTACTAATGTTGGAAAAAGTGTGCTTTTGTCTTCCTTTTGTATTTTCAGGATTAAATGAGCTCAAATTAACAAAAGAAGCAAAAAGACACCAAAATCTAACATAAATACAAGAAAAGGAGCAAGACATGGCGTGCCCGACCCCACAACAGCATCTTCCCAAGCAAAACAAGAGATCAGAGGCCTGAACACGCCCCGTGCTCAGCCAACACGGGGGCGTGCCCAAGTGTCAGCAGAAAAGACAAAGTGGTAGAAGCTTCTATTGCCCACCACGGGGCCGTGCTCAGCGGACACGGGGCCGTGGTCAACTATAAGATTCGCACAATCCAGGCAAATCTTCATAGTACAAAGATTCTTCTGCACACGGGGTCGTGCTCAGCGGACACGGGGGCGTGGTCAACTAATAAGACAAAGCTGCATTTAATGAAGAAAGAGAGGATGTGGACACGGGGCCGTGCCCACTGGACACGGGGCCGTGCCCGAGCTTCTGTTCAGCCTATAAATAGTAGTGCTTGGCTCAAGCTCAAACCATCCCTTGGCACACCACCTCTCTCACACTTCACCCACCACCCACCACCCACCACCACCATAACACCATCATCCACCACCATCATCCATTGTCCATCGTAGAGTGTGTGAGTCGTCTCGGGATCCAAGATTGATCGTAAGAGTTCTTGACAATCAAGGCCATGTTTGCCTAAGTCTCTAACATCACTCGGTGAAGACAAAGTGTCTAGTGTAATACTTTTTATTTCTAATCTTTTGCACTTTTTATTTTGTTTTGTATTAATGACTTTAATAACTAGTTACTTATGGTGAAGGTGATCTTTCCTTATACTTTGTCCGTGGTGTCTTGGCATTATTTTACTGTCTATATAAAATAAAAGATTTTCACCATTCATATCTCCACGGTCTATATGGAGGTATGTTGGCTACCTGGTCGGGGGTTAAGGGAACGGTTTGGTAAAGGTCTTGCCATTGTTCAGCGTTTAGAGGTCCTGCAATGGACCTGGGTCAAATTTAGTAGGACCTCCTTCAATACTTAACGGTATTGGATGGCGGGGGTCCAAACTCTTTGATCCCCTCATAAGTTAACTACTATTAATACTATAGCCCAGCTATTTAGGACTGTATCCCTGCTGACTCAGACTACTTAGTCGAGGGTAACGTCACCTCCAAAAGAGGGGCCTACCATAATATTGCATTAATAACTTAATTCATTATCTTCCAATAATCCACCATTTTAGGATTGTATCCTTGCTGACTCAAACTACTGGGGTGAGGGTAACGTGACCTTCAAAAGAGGGGCCTACTACAATAACTAAGATAATCTCTTAATTATGTGCAAAAGTGCTGAAATAATCAAAGGTTACACTAGATACGAGTCGGAACCAAGTGATTCATCTTGTCTATCTGTTTTTCTTTTTATTTTATTTTCAGCATTTTTAGTTAGTTTTTATTTTTCTTAGTTTAAAACATTTTTCTAAACTTTTTATTTTGATTAGACGTTGAGGATAAACCGGTATTAAAAGCACTTGTGTCCTTGGACGACCTCGGTATCTTGCCAACACTATACTACGCTCACGATGGGTGCACTAGCCCATATGTGTGTTTAGTGTTAGTAAAATATCGTGTTTTATAAATTTAAAACTTGGCTAAAATAAGTGTTAAAGGGGCTTAAAATATACACCTAATATATATAACACTTCACACGCATCAAGTTTTTGGCGCCGCTGCCGGGGACACAAGGATTTTAAGAAAGTTAGGAATCAGCGGCCTAATCGTTTTTCTTATTTTTCATTTTTTTAGGATTTTTTTTTAATTTTTATGTTTCTGCAGAGCTCAGCACGGGCCGTGCCTGGTCAGACACGGGCCGTGCCTAGCATCATCACTGGCAGTTTTTATTTTCTGAGTGACAGAGAGCTGAGCACGGGGCCGTGTCGGTGCAACACGGGGCCGTGTCCAACTCCCAGTAACAGGGATCCAGAAAACAATTACTGTACCTCTGACCACGGGCCGTGTCCACTGAGCACGGGACTGTGGTGAACATTCTGACCAACGTTCTTTTCTGTTTTTATTGCAGGACTTGGAACCCAGGTGCCACATTTGACCCTCCTACGTAGTGCATGAGCTCCAGTTCTAGTAGAGACATAAAAGAACCCCTAGAAGAACCCGAACGCTTTCTCAGAAAAAGACTTAAAGCTAAAAATCAAGAGAAAGTTTCGGGGGACCCACTTCCAATGGCGG
>JARYGA010029219.1:0-27933 GCA_030545235.1 Helianthus tuberosus
TGATTCCGTTAATTGCTCATATGTTGACCATTATGCCCTTGTCACCTTAAAACGTGATTTTTGGAAATGTAAAAGAGTAGAAACCTTGATTACTAAATTATAAACTTGTATGCAAAGTTTGACATCAGTTTGAGGTATAGAATGAGAGTTATGCTCATTAGCGTAAAATGAAGGCTTTTTGTCACTTAAACGGCGTAATTAGCGTATAGCCTATTTAAACATACTTTTTGATATCAAACTTAATACCCAATGATGTATTATATTATGTTGGGATTTTTGAAGATTTTTAATTAATTTTAGGCTGAGCATAGCTAGTAGTCGTAGGCTTAATCCGGTAATTGTCGGTTTTGCCCTTACGGGCCATAAAATGAGTTTTACATATCTAAACGACTCCAAACCTTTTGCTACGGATTAGATATGTTAAATAAATTATTTTAAGTCTTCTGGAATAATAAAAATATCAGCTTTATGTATCAAACCCGTAAATGGCTTCTAATCGCCTTATTAAGCGTTTTTAGCGCATAGTATGTACTAAGACTATTTTTAAACATACAAGGGTGATACCTACTGATATGTAAGGAAAATTATAACATTTTAACAGTAAGCAAAAGTTGTTAAACTCAGACTTCAGTTTTGAGCTTTTCGGCTTATGTGAAATTACCAAAATACCCCTAAGGGGCATAGTTGGTTATAATTGATAAATTTCACATATATACTTTACCCTACTATTATAAATCAGTAAACTAAGTATTTTTTCTGATTATATCAGACCTGTAACTCAGGTTAACACTTAAACTCTTTTATAACCTTTAAAATGACCAAACTACCCCTACGGGGCATAGTTTGTGTTTAAACTCGTTTCGGGCATAATGAAAGACATCTTACTGATGTCACAACATATTTGAGGCATAAATTAACTTAGGAACCCTGTATATAGCTCTCATGAATACCCGTCACGCTTATTACGCGTACGGTTCGGTTTATGTAACAAGTTTACATAAATTAGCCGAAACGGGTCAAACCTTATTGGTTTTATCTCAAAATCCAGAATGTGTATGAAATACCCATATAAGACAAGTCTCTGAACATGTCGGGTTTAAATCACCTTCTATTCCGGTCTTCGCTTAATCGTGCGTACGAACCGTATCTTCCCGTAAGACTAACCGGTCTAAGCTTAGGCTTAATTAAAGACCCGTTAGCATTCTAATTAGTTATTTATACCATCATTCCAGACTAGATCCTTCCGGTAAATGGTACCTACGCTTACTTAAGTGAATACGGCTGAGTTATTAAATTCTTGCTATTTAAGACAGGAGCTAGCTCAGGTAAATACTCTTAACTTATTTTCCCTATACGGGCTTGGGATACGGTATAATGATACCACTTGGTCGGGTATTGAATGTTTAATCGGATTGTGATTAAATTATTGAGGTAACCCGGTTTAATCTGTATTGTTTGAAATAAAAGCCTTTAGGGGTTAATGACCATGTCCCGGATATCCCTGACATCATTGTATTATAAAATGGCCACGTCTTAAGCACGGGGTGTAGGCATACACCTGACAGTTGCTTAAGTAATAACGGTATCTCACTCTCTTGTGGGCCTATACTTGTGGCGTGTCTGTTAATCTGACTCGGTTTCTACATCGGGCCCTGAACGTACAACGAACATGTAAATCTGTATACAAGATTATAAATATGATTGTCCCAAGTTATAAAAGATTAATTTTGCCTCTGTGCATTTTAATCAAATTATAAAAGATATTTTGTGCCACGTGCATTCAAATCAATTTTCTTAAACTCTTTTCAAATGAGTCGGTTGAGTGTATTTACCAGTGAAAACTGACGTATTTTCCAAAAAGGTTAAGTGACAGGTACTGAACGTAATTGGCTGGAAGCTCAGGGCGCTAATAAGGAATCTTGCAAGTTCTAGGCGTCTAAAGTCTGTTGAACAAATTATATGTTTTAAGATCCGCCTGTGGATCCTTTACTTTCCGTTGTAATACTGGATATTACTTTATATTCGGAATATAATAATATTTATCTTTTGCTTCCGCTGTGCATTTATATATTGTGTTGTTTGACTATTATGTTGCCAACTACGTCACGATACTCCCCACCGGGCCCACCGGTGACACGTGGAAAGTCGGGGTGTGACAGGTTGGTATCAAAGCCAACATTGAGTGAATTAAACGCTAGCCTTTTGCGTTTAATCTCAGTTACACAATTGCACATTCTTGAGTCTAGACAAGAACATAGGACAAATTCCAATTTGTTTCATTGTCTTTTAATTACTTCCTTGATTATTTTTCTGATTAGCCTTTGCATGGGCAAGTCATTTTTATTAGAAGTCCCGTTTAGGACAACCATATACTTGTTTAAATTTTTAAAGGAACGATTATGTTTAAATTATCATTCCTATATTATAAGATCTACCATTATAATAAAATGGCAAAATCTAAAAAGGACAAGACCTAGCCACGTGTCATTTTAAGACCGGGCCAAGATGGTAGTTCCATGATTAGATTCAGATCCATATTTAACACCTCAATTTAGGATTGTTCTGCGTTAAATATTAATAAGAATCTTAAGTGTGAAACCTAGCCTTCGGGTCATTTTAAGGCCGGGTCATTTTAAGGTCGGGCCATGATGGTAATACATGTTTAGAAGATTCGAATCCCTGTTAACATCTGTAAATATGTTAACACTCCTGGCAGGTGTGATTCGTTAAAATCACACACGTCATTTTTATATATGGATTCTTTAAAAAGATCCCTAACCCAACTTAATGATCTCTGAATCATGGGTTTAGATCATCAATTAAGATGATCATACTTTGACCATACGTTGGAAAAAATAATGCCTACGGGCTATAATGTATTGTCCATTTGAGACATTGACATTTGATCCTTATGATTCCTTGTCTATGGTGGTGAGCTATGCTCAAGCCTATTAGTCTGTATGATCAATGCGATCCTGACTACTATCATCAAATGAAGATGATCATATTATAAACATCCCTTAAAAGGGAAATGCCTACGGGTAACCATAAGAGTCCTAAACTGGTTTCCTAAGTTAACATGCCTTAAATATGTTGTGATATCAGTAGGATACCTTTCATTATGCCCAAAACGAGTTTAACCTATAGTTAAGCCCCGTAGGGGTATTTTGGTCATTTTAAAGATTATAAAAGGGATTAATTAAGCTTCTGTGATTCCGGTCTGAATTAATCAGTAAAATGACTTATCTTAACAGGTCATATCAGTTGGTGTTAAGTCCTTTGTGATAAAATGGTTTTAAACCCTTACTATGCGTTTGATACGCTTATAAAGTCGTTTTAAGCGATTTACGGGTTAAAATAGGAATCTGAGTCTCCAGGTCAGTTCATAAGGTTCAAAACACTTCATTTATTATTTAAAATCAGTAGCAATTGGTTTGGTGTCAAAAGGATTTGTAAAACTCATTTTATGGCCTAAAAGGGTATATTCGGTATTCACCGAATCAAGGCACTAATCCTACCTTATGATCAGTTTAAAAATAATTAAAAATCTTCAAAAATCCCAAAATATTATATTACATCAGTGGGTAAAAGGTTTGGTGTCAAAAATTGGGTTTAGATAGGCTTTACGCTAATGACGCCGTTTAACTAATAAAAAGCTTTCTAATTACGTCATTGAGCATAACTCCTAATCTAGACCTCCAATTGACGTGAAAATTTACGGACATGCATATTAATCAGTAGCAAAGATTTTTGTCTTTTCGCATTTCCAAAATTCTCGTTTTATAGTCATAAGGGCATTATGGTCCATATTTAAGCAATTAACGGAAACGTCGGACAATTAGGGATTCGAGTGGTATAAACGCAGAGGGTTATACAATCATGTAACTAGGTCCTAATGGAAATTTAAGACATGTCTAAACCTATCAAAATTGGGTCAGAACCGAAGTCAAGGCAAAAGTCAAACTATGCGCCTTTCGGTTCCGAATCGATCCAAAACTGAAACATTGTCGGATCAAACATGTTTAGACTAGTCCTTATACATATTACTATGTTATACGAATGATAAAATAGGTTATACGCCTTTTAAATTGTTAATTGTGTATTAAATCGCAAATTACATTTCTGTTGACTTTTTATCATCACCTTTGACCCGACAAACGACCTAGTTAGGACGGGAATCAGTGAGTACCCTTTTAAGGGTTTATTACCCACATAATTACCTACTTAAAGGTACTTTTAATTCGAGATTTGACTGAGCCATTATTAATTAATCTCGAAGTCAAACCGTAATTACGACGTTTGACTTTTAGCTAAATAACTAAGCTAAACTCAAATCAAGAAGGTTAAGCATACTTACAAGTGTCTAATGATCGATTAGGAAGGCTTGGAAGGTGCTCTTGTGCTCCAGAAATGATCAGGAATGGATGGGGAATGAATGCAACCATGAAAGCCCTTTTTTATAGTAATTTTAATGGCTTGTAAACATGACAAATCACTCTACCAAGGGTCCTTGATCATCAACAGGTGTTCCTAGAGTCTAAAAACATGTAGGGGGCGCGCATGAATGAAGAAAATATCAATCAAATTCGGTTAAAAGCTTAAAACAGCCATCTGTCAGTTTTCTGGTCGCTGGGCAATCCCTTGCGCACCGTAAGGGATTTGCTTGCGGTGCGCAAGCCTTTAGCAGAAAACAAAAATTGTTGTTCGTTCAAGCTTTGAAAGGGCAAGTGGTGTATAACGATTCTTGGACGTGAATTATTCAGAATGGGGCCTCCTACAAAGTGCCTTGAACAGTTTAGACCCCTTTAATGCAGTACATTTGTCTTGGACATTATCAAAAAGTCGTAAACGAAGGGTTGTCATGTTTTTTCTTCGTAGGATCCCACTTATGAAAATATGGATCCATTATTGTTAGTATTTACCGGGTTTTAGAATATCAGATGTTTTCAATAATTCATGGTCTTGGGATTTATAATTTGGTCGTTCAGAGGTATTTTAATTAAAATGTCGACGCTTTAAATCCTACCATACATCTTTGACTAGACCCGGGTTTCTAACATTTTTGTCTTGTATGCCACGTGTCATTATTTTATTACACACGAATTTTCGAGGTGTTACATCCTCACCCCATTAAAAGAAATCTCAACCTCGAGATTTACTAAAATAAATTAGGGTATTTTTCTTTCATTGTGGACTCCACCTCCCACGTGTATTCAGGACCTCTACGGGCTTCCCATTTGACCTTTACAATTGGTACATGCTTCCTTCGAAGCTTCTTAACCTGTCTATCCTCAATCGACACAGGTTTTTCAACATACTTCAAGCTCTCATCGATGTGTACATTTGTATGTGATATGACTAGTGATTCATCAGCTAGACACTTCTCTAGATTGCAGATGTGGAATACATTATGAACACCACTGAGCTCTTCAGGCAAATTTAACTTGTAAGCCACTGATCCGACACATTCGATAATCTCGAATGGTCCTATGTATCTGGGGCTTAACTTGCCTTTCTTGCCAAAACGCATCATTCCCTTCCAGGGTGATACTTTAAGCAACACTTTGTCCCCTACCTCGAATTTCCGAGGTTTACGCTTTGGATCTGCGTAACTCTTCTGCCTATCTCGGGCAGCTTTGAGACGGTCACGAATCTGGACAATCTTGTCCGTCGTTTCAAAGACTATCTCCGGTCCTGATAATTGGACATCTCCAACTTCCGCCCAACAAACGGGCGTTCTGCACTTTCTACCGTACTAGGCCTCGAAGGGTGCAACCTTGATGCTTGTATGGTAGTTATTGTTATAGGGGAACTCGACTAATGGCAAGTGGTTATCCCAGCTACCACCTAAGTCGATCACGCATGCTCGAAGCATGTCTTCCAATGTTTGTGTTGTACGCTCACTCTGCCCGTCCGTCTAAGGATGGTAAGCCGTACTGAAATTTAAGCGCGTGCCCAAAGATTGTTGAAAACTCTTCCAAAAATGTGACGTGTATCTAGTATCTCTATCAGAGATAATAGACACTGGTATGTTGTGTAGAGCTACAATCTTATCTACGTATAGTTGGGCTAACATGTCGGAGCTATACGTCTCCTTAATGGGTAGGAAATGTGCTGACTTAGTCAGTCTATTAACGATCACCCATATAGTGTCATTTCCTTTCCTTGTTCTTGGCAACTTGGTGATGAAATCCATCGTCACCATCTCCCACTTCCATGTGGGAAGTTCAGGCTGTTGTAGCAAACCTGACGGCTTTTGATGTTCTGCTTTGACTTTCGCACATGTCAAGCATTTTGCTACATAGGCAGCTACAGACTTCTTCAAGCCTATCCACCAAAAATTTGCCCTTAGATCCTGGTACATCTTATCAGCTCCACGATGAACGGAATATTTAGAGCTATGGGCTTCCTGGAGGATAACATCCCGAAGTCCTCCATGTATAGGAACCCATATTCATCCATTTAATCTCAGAATTCCGTCCTTGCCCTGAGATAACTGTTCTTCGGTTACCCCAAGCTTTTCATTAGGGTAGTTAGCTTCCAACACAGCTTCTTTCTGTGCAGCTAACAACCTTTCATTCAAGTTATTCCTAACCTCAATGCTCTTGGCATTGATTCTTATCGGTTTCACTTTTTCCTTCCGACTCAAGGCATCGGCGACTACATTCGCCTTGCCGGGATGGTATCTTATTTCACAATCGTAATCATTCAGAGTTTCCATCCAACGGCGTTGCCTCATGTTCAAGTCCTTCTGATTGAACAGATGTTGAAGGCTCTTGTGATCAGAATAGATCACACATTTGATTCCATATAAGTAGTGCCTCCAAAGTTTTAGTGCGAATACAACGGCACCCAACTCCAAGTCATGGGTGGTGTAATTCTTTTCATGCACCTTTAACTGGCGTGAAGCATAGGCAATGACTTTGCCTTTCTGCATAAGCACACATCCCATCCCGGTGTGTGATGCATCATAATAAACTACAAATTCCTCGATTCCATCAGGCAATGTCAGTACTGGAGCATTGCTCAACTTTTGTTTCAGCATATCGAAGGATTCCTGCTGCTTAGGACCCCAATCAAACTTAATCTTCTTACGCGTCAGCGAAGTCAGGGGTGCAGCAATCCTTGAGAAGTTTTCAATGAATCGACTATAGTATCCTGCCAAACCTAGGAAGCTACGAATTTCTATAGGCGTCTTTGGCTCTTGCCAATTCATGACAGCTTCAACTTTAGCGGGATCTACTTGGATACCACGCTCACTAACAACATGTCCAAGAAATTGGACTTCTCGAAGCCAGAATTCACACTTTGAGAACTTGGCATAGAGCTTTTCTTTATGAAGTAGTTCCAGAATGCTGTGAAGATGCTTCTCATGGTCAGCTTGGTTCTTCGAGTAGATGAGAATGTCGTCGATGAAAATGATGACGAATTTATCTAAGTATGGCTTGCAAACGCGATTCATGAGATCCATGAACGCGGTAGGTGCATTAGTGAGCCCAAAAGGCATCACTAGGAACTCGTAATGACCATAACGAGTCCTAAATGCAGTCTTGTGTACGTCTTCATCTCTAACCTTCAGTTGGTGATAGCCTGACCTTAAGTCAATCTTAGAGAAGAAACTTGCCCCTTGAAGTTGATCGAACAGATCGTCGATTCTGGGCAAAGGATACCTATTCTTGATAGTGACCTTATTAAGCTCACGGTAGTCGATGCACAGACGCATCGATCCATCCTTCTTCTTGACAAATAAAACTGGTGCTCCCCAAGGAGACGAACTAGGTTTGATGAAACCTTTGGCTAGCAAATCATCTAACTGCGTTCTCAATTCCTTCATCTCTGTTGGTGCCAACCTATAAGGCGCCCTTGCTACTGGTGCTGATCCAGGAATAATGTCAATTCTGAATTCTACTTGCCTATCTGGTGGCAAACCAGGTAGTTCTTCAGGAAAAACTTTGGGGTATTCAGAAATGACGGGGATATCCCTAATCTTGGGCTTCGGCTCATCAATAATCACTTGTGCCATGTAGATGACACAACCCTTCTTCAAACACTTAGAGTCCTTGAGCATAGACATTTGCTCAGGCAGCCCATACTGGGTATCTCCCTGGATAGTAAGTGATTCGCCAGACAGAATCTTGATCACCACTTGCTTCTTATTGCAAACAATCTGGGCCTGGTTATGAGATAACCAGTCCATACCCAAAACTATGTCGAAACCGGCTAGTTTCAAAGGAAGTAGGGACAAAAGAAAAGAGTGGTTCTTAATGGATATGAAACATCCATCTAATATGGTTGAGGTGGTTTCTAAAGTGCCATCTGCCAGTTCCACCTCATACTTCACACTTAAGGTCTTAACAGGTAATTTCAACAATTCATAAAACTTATTATCTACGAACGACTTATCAGCGCCTGAATCAAATAACACTCTCGCATAAACATCATTTATGAGGAAGGTACCTGTTATCAGATTGTCGTCCTGGACGGCTTCCTTAGCATCCATCCTGAAGACCCTAGCATTGGTCTTCTTTCCTTCTTCAGCTTTCTTTGCAAACTTTGGGCAATTTGTCTTTATGTGCCCCTTTTCGTTGCAACCGTAGCAGGTCGCATCCTTCATCTTTTTGCAATCCAGGGTCTTGTGTTCCTTGGACTTGCATAACCCACATGCAAAAGTTTTTTTATTGTGAATGCGAGTTCGATTCATACCTGCACTTCCCGAAGTGCTGTCTCTTGCAGATTTTACATCTGGGTTTTTCACCCGACTGCTGACATCCTTCCTAGATCCTGACCCCTTCTTGTGGTCATTGTTTCCCTTATGCTTCTTGTTTGTACGTCGTGAGTTGTCATCCTCACACTTCCTCTTATCGGTATCGGTGTTCCTCTGCGATCTCAGCCTGACCGCGTCCAAGGTAAGAGACAATGATATGTCCGCTGCAGACCGAAAAGTAGCTGGTCTGGAGGCCTTCACACTTGCCTTGATCTCCGGGGCCAAACCCCCAATGAATCAAGCTATTCGTTTGGGTTCCGGGGTTACCAAATATGGAACCAACCTTAACAAGGTGTTGAAACTGGTAAGGTAGGCCTGACAGTCTAGGTTTCTCATGACCAGTGACAAGAAGTCAGCTTCAATTTTCTCAACCTCATGCTGAGGGCAGTAGTTTTCCTTGATCAGTGACATGAATTGTTCCCAGGTCATATTGTACAATGGGATTTTCCCCGTAGCTTGGATCAAAGATCTCCACCAAGCTAATGCTTCACCCTTGAAAGACTGAGACACGAATTTCACAATATCCCTATTATCGCAACCACTGATATCCACTACCGTATCCATCTCGTCCAACCAAGTCATGCAATCTACAGCTCCTTTTTCCCCAGTGAAATCCCTGGGTTTGCACGAAACGAAGTACTTATAGGAGCAACCCTTATTATGGGGTTCTTGATTCGGTACGACTCTTTGGGATGGAGCACTCCTCTGGTTTGATGAGTGGTGAGAATTACTGTTGTGGGTAGTGTGGGTCCTGGAGGGTGTTCTAGAGTGTGGTGCAGATCGGGTCCTTGTATGGGTACCACTGGAATCATGGAGCTGTCTATCCAAAAGCTCGATTAACGGCATTGTCTATCATTGCCTGTAATTCTGCACCCGCTACATTTACTCGGGCATTATGATGCTCTCCCCGTGGGTGACTATTGATCTCGCCTGAGTCGGCCATGTAGCTTGAACTGTTACATATTGACAATAATTTATTGGTGAGTTTATTATAGAGTTGTCTTTTATGGCAATTTATTAACCGTGGTAAACGTAGACCATATATGGTTAATTTATTACTCACATTTATTTAGGATTTCTATTATAATTTATCCTAATTATAAAACAATAACAGTTTTATTAGTAGCACAAAAGGACTAGTCACAAGGACATTTTTTAAATTATAAGCCATGATTTCAGAGAATCAAGGCATGAAGGTTTGAACATAGTTCATTACCTTTATCAGACAGGGTCACAGACTATTACTGTCTTTTGTCTCATATGAAAATGAGAAGGGCCCGTAGGCATTATATTACCAATGGATGGTAAAAAGAACTGATCATCTTTATTGATGATTTTAACCCATGATCTATAGATCATTAGTTTAGGTTAGGAATCTTTTGAAGAATCCTATTATAAGAATGACGTGTGTGATTTTGACGGATCACATCTGCCAGGAGCGTTAACATGTTTTCAGATGTTAACAGGGATTTGAATCTTTTATACAGGTCTTACCATCTTGGCCAAGTCTTATATTGACATGTAGGCTAGGCTATACCTTTAAGATTCTTATTTAAAAGGAATGATTCTTGATTTATTTATTTCACGTATAGTATATATAAATGCATAAATGACAGAAATAAAATTTTCAAACTTAACATTCCATTAAATTTAAAAGTAGTACACTTTGCCCTAAACGGGACTTTTCATAGAAACACTTGCCCACGCCGGAGCTATACAGATAATACAAGTCCTCGCAGGGACTGTTTACAAAAATAAATGTCCACGCAGGGACTAACAGAGACAAGTCCTCGTAGGGACTAAGTACAAAGATAGATGTCCATACAGGGACTACATATACACATAAATAAATGTCCACGCAGGGACTTGATTTAAACAAGGAAATACGATAATACATATTAGGATTTAACGATCCCGTTTCTTCTTTCCTTTCAGCAAACTTGCCAAGCCACTCATGAATCCCTGATTCTTTCTACGTTCTCTCTGGAAGTCTCGTTCAACCCTTTCCAGCCTTTGACGGAGATCCTCCTGCTCCGGTGGGGAAAACCGTGGTGGCTGGTGCTGTAGTGGTGGCTGAGCAGGTACTTGATACCCACGAGTTGGGCATCCCATTCCCCAAGGGGTTCCATATGGTCCCTCAGGATTATGGGCAAGGTAGTTTGATGCCACTTGGTAAGGATCCTCAGCATAGTTATAGTTAGTGTATGCCGGTGGTCCGTATGGATTGTAAGCTGCTGGACCAGTATATGCAGGGATAGGGTTACTAAAACCCGTTGGTTGCGGCGCAACAGGTGCCGAATTCACCTCCGACACTGGAACTGAAGGTCCACCCATCTGTGGGTCTTCATATAGTGGCGGGTAGTGGCTGCCACTAGAGTGTTGAGGGGTGCTGAAATGAAAATCCCCTCCTCGTGCTGACATCCGTGCGCCAGTCCTCCTACGTCTTGGTGGTTCTGGAGGCGCTAGATGAACTGGCGGCGGTGGAGGCGGTGGCGTGACTGCCACGAAACGTGGATCCCCAGAGGGGTCCTACTGTTGCTGTTGCTGCTGCTGTTGAGGCAATGAATGGTGAGATGGTGTAAAGTACCACTCACACTGGTTGAACCGTGCCTAGTAACTATCCGGACCTTGGTAGGGTGATCCGTGAAAAGATGAACTATCAGAGATCTCAAAAGGATGGTTCGGGTTTCCGGTTGCAGGCTCGACGGGATCCGTGTCCTCGTCCTTATCCATTGCTTGATCACCGGAAAAGTGATCCTCCTGTAACGCCCGGTTCTTTTGTACTTTCCATTTAGAGAAAGTTTTGTTCGTATTTCTATTCTTGGAAACTTTGTATTCTTGTAATCGTCCTTTCCTTGTAATCATTGTAAAACTGAGACTTGGATCATTAAATGAAACTTGTATTTTGTTACAAATATGTTATACACACTTTATATATGCTCGTATGTTCGATTTTGTGAATCAATTGATGCTTAAACGATAATCTCGGAAACTATGTGCTAAACTTGTAATTAATCTAAACTTATGCATAAGACATGTTTTGAACGTAAACGACACTTGATTTTGATGCTTTAACGCTTAATTATACTTGGTTTATACTTCTCATACTTGAATTTATCTCAATCTATGCTTTTGTGGCAAATATAGTCCCTAAATGGTCTTAAAAACACTAAACTAACAACTTTGGGGGCTAAACTGTAAAAACTGAAACTTAAACACGGATCAGTAAGTTCGGGCGGCCCGCGTAAGGTCTCCCTGACCTCTTACGTGGCCCGCATGGGCATCAGATTCGCAGAAAACACATTCAGCTGCATTTTGACGCGAATTTGCACGAAATCCTAAGTTCTAACACTCCCCAATCACCTTTAATCCACCTCTAATCACCTCCAATCATCCCTAACATCTTCCACTATAAATACACACCTCTTCCAAGCATTTTTACACTTTCACAACTCTCTACAACTCACAAATTCACTCTCAAATCAGTTGCAAATCTGCATTTTCGGACAGATTCATACTCTTGCACTAAAGTGAGTATAACTTGCTCATTTCTCAACGAAATTACTTGATTCTTCTTCCTACTTGCTTGGATAATCATGGGGTTCGATTCCTTGACTTCTCCTTGGAGAAATCAGACCTGGAATTGCCCTAAAATGGTCCAAAAACTTTCTGTTTTGTTCTAAGTTCTTCAAAATCTTGTTTAAACTTATCCAACTTGTGTCTAACACATCTCATACCTATGTCCCAATGCTTACAACCTCTCTTATGGTTGGTTAAGCTTAAAAACAAGGTTGAGACACTTGAAATCAGAGGATTAAACCTCATAATTTTCTATTTTGTTTAGGGTATTTCACCCACAAGTCATGTTCAAGCTTAGTTCTTGATGTAGAGTGATTATGGAACAACTTGGGTTGTCCAAACATACAATCCTCACATGATTTGATGATTTCTCTTTAGTTAGGTTGTTTATATTATTGTACTAATCATAGTTCGTGACCCTCCTTGGTTGTCTTTACACCAAGTGAAGTGGTGAACATTCAAGGGGTTCCTAAACGGAAGCTTATTCTTCCTACCCCATACATGACTTCCATGATAACTCGAGGTGCCTAAATGAGGATTCTAATCTTCTACCTCTTACATGAATTATTGGACTAAATAGTATATAATACTTAACCTAAATATATATACACTCATTCGAACCTTTAATGTTAAACTTGTGTTTATATGTTAAGGTAGTAGAATACCATCTAAGACTTAAAACTCCAAGTATGATTCTAATGGGCGTATTACCCATGAAAACATTCTAACCATATTGGTTACATAGTGTCATACAAGGGTTATAAAGTTAAAGATGATTATTTTCAATATCCTACTTTATGTTATGTTAAACTCCAAATTCATAATCTTCCGTTAAACACCAAACTCACACACCTATGTTTCCTCGTGTAGAAGGACTAGGTGCTCCAACTTAATCCACTCCAACACTCACTCGCGGGAATTCCAAGTAGGAAAGCTTGCAAACACCGTGAGTATACTCGATCCCTTTTTTCCCCTTTACACTTTGGGATGCAACATGTATAACTATGCAAACAACTTTTAAACTAAATTAAACATACTCAATCCTTGATCAAGCATGAAACTAATGTGAATTACTTGTTATTCTTGTATGCTCTATGAACGATTTGGAACGTTATATGCTCATTAACTTTGCTCGCCCACCTTAACAATTATAGCGCTATAGGATTAACGCCCCACCCGCTATTCTATTGGGTATTGTTAAGTTACCACCCCGCTAAACTATTGGGATTAGGCTATTTTATGCGTTGTATTCTAGGGTTTGATCATATTGTACGCCAAAATTGCATACTAGTAATCACATATTATGAATCATGTTGGATTTGAGTTTTTATTCTATTATGCTATGTAAACAAACTTGTATACTCGCTCATTGCTTTTGCATTGAAACTCTATTTTAATACATGTTGCAGGTTGATAGTTGAAGTATTGGATGAATGATGAAACAAGTTTAGGGTGGACTAGATACACACCTTTAATCTATCTATCTTTTGATGTTATGTTGAGATTTGAAACAATGTTGTTATTTCTATTTTAAATGTTGTATGACGATTTAGCAATTGCAATGAAATTTGAATTTAATTAAATATTGTCACATAGTGTTATGAAGTCTCTTGCAATCTATACACACTTCGTCTCATCCCGATGTTTCCGCCATCGGTTGGGGTGTGACACCTCCGGTCCTAGTGGGTTAAAGCCCACTTGTTCTGGTAGGTATTCTGCCGGGTTAAACCGACCCTGAAAGACAGGAGTAGGGTCGCCGAAGGAATGGTGCGATAAGGATCCCTGTAGAGGTATGTATGAAGGTTGCGGGTTGTTGGGCTCATTCTCGGACTGAGGCCCATAGGAGTGATGATATGGAGGCGTTGAGCTATGCGACGTAGATCGTCTGGCAGGCTCCTCATAAGTCCTCCAAGGTTCTCGCGGATCGGCACTCCTTGTAGAAGAAAGAGTTCGCCGGTGCGAAGGCCCGGCCTCGTGGTCGTTAGGGGCGCTGATTGGCCCTTTTCCTCGTCCTCCTCACCTGAATCTTGGCGGCATTGTTAAACCTGTCAATATAAACAAAAGTAACAACAAGGAAAAATAAAGGACAAAGTTAAAAAATAAAATAAAAACATGTTGGATTATTCCTAAGTTCTTTGTCTAGACTCGAAGATTTAGGAATGTGCAATTGTGTCATTGGGATTAAACACAAAAGGCTAGTGTTTAATTCACTCAACGTTGGCTCTGATACCAACCTGTCACACCCCGATTTCCACGTGTCACCGGTGGGCCCGGTGGGGAGTATCGTGACGTGGTTGGCAACATAATAGTCAAACAACACAATATTTAAATGCACAGCGGAAGCAATTAAAAGATATAATTCAACCGAATAAAATATTGTAATAGCATGTATCACAAACAGTTGAAAGTTTATCCATAGACGGATCGAAATAAATAGGAAACAGTAGTTCAACAGACGATAGGCATCTTAAGCTTGCGAGACTCTTTATTGATGCTAAGGAGAGAATCCAGCCTATTACGCTTAGTACCTGCATTTAATCTTTTTGGGAAAATACGTCAGTTTACACTGGCAAATACAATCAACTGACTCATTTTAAAAATGATAAAAATTTGATTTGGATGCACATGGCATAAACATTTTATAACTTGGGATAATTATTTAATATATAAACTTGTAAATGAATTACATGTTCCTTATGCGTTCAGTAGCCCGGATCGTGCTGGGTTAAAGATCAATAGACACACCACATTAATTATATGAGACACCGACGGGCGTACGCCTACACCCCGTGCTGAGGTCGTGGCCATTTCGTAAAATGATGCCAGGGATATCCGGGACATGGTCATTAACCCCCCCCCCAAAGGCTTTAAGCAAACAAAACAATTTAAACGGTCATCTCGATAATACTTAACCACCAAACGATTAAGGTCGAATGCCCGACCAAGCGGTATTTTATATACCGTACCCCAAGCCCGTATAAGGGAAAATAAGTTAAAAGTATTTACCTGAGCAAAGTAATAATCACAATAAGCAAATGCAAGTAGCTTTTACTGGTTCTCCTAATCTGGAATGAAGGTTTATAATAACCTATTAGAATCCTAACGGGTCTTTAGTTAAGCTTAAGCTTAGACCGGTTAGTTTTAAAGATACGGTTCGTACGCACGATTAAGCGAAGACCGGATAGAATGTGGTTTAGACCCTACAAGTTTGAAGACTTGCTTAATATGGGTATATTATACACATTCTGGATTTCGAGATAAAACCGATAAGGTTTGACCCGTTTCGGCTAATTTATGTAAACTAGTTACATAAACCGAACCGAACGCGCACGAAGCGTAACGGGTAAACATAAGAGTCCTAAATAGGTTTCCTAAGTTAACATGCCTTAAATATGTTGTGATATCAGTAGGATACCTTCCATTATGCCCAAAACGAGTTTAACCTATAATTAAGCCCCGTAGGGGTATTTTGGTCATTTTAAAGATTATAAAAGGGATTAATTAAGCTTCTGTGATTCGGGTCTGAATTAATTAGTAAAATGACTTATCTTAACATGTCATATCAGTTGGTGTTAAGTCCTTTGTGACAAAATGGTTTTAAACCCTTACTATGCGTTTGATACACTTATAAAGTCGTTTTAAGCGATTTACGGGTTAAAATAGGAATCTGAGTCTCCAGGTCAGTTCATAAGGTTCAAAACACTTCATTTATTATTTAAAATCAGTAGCAATTGGATTGGTGTCAAAAGGATTTGTAAAACTCATTTTATGGCCTAAAAGGGTATATTCGGTATTTACCGAATCAAGGCACTAATCCTAGCTTATGATCAGTTTAAAAATAATTGAAAATCTTCAAAAATCCCAAAATATTATATTACATCAGTGGGTAAAAGGTTTGGTGTCAAAAATTGGGTTTAGATAGGCTTTACGCTAATGACGTCGTTTAACTAATAAAAAGCTTTCTAATTACGTCATTAAGCATAACTCCTAATCTAGACCTCCAATTGACGTGAAAATTTATGGACATGCATATTAATCAGTAGCAAAGATTTTGTCTTTTCACATTTCCAAAATTCTCGTTTTATAGTCATAAGGGCATTATGGTCCATATTTAAGCAATTAACGGAAACGTCGGACAATTAGGGATTCGAGTGGTATAAACGCAGAGGGTTATACAATCATGTAACTAGGTCCTAATGGAAGTTTAAGACATGTCTAAACCTATCAAAATCGGGTCAGAACCGAAGTCAAGGCAAAAGTCAAACTATGCGCCTTTCGGTTCCGAATCGATCCAAAACTGAAACATTGTCGGATCAAACATGTTTAGACTAGTCCTTATACATATTACTATGTTATACGAATGATAAAATAGGTTATACGCCTTTTACATTGTTAATTGTGTATTAAATCGCAAATTACATTTATGTTGACTTTTTATCATCACCTTTGACCCGACAAACGACCTAGTTAGGACGGGAATCAGTGAGTACCCTTTTAAGGGTTTATTACCCACATAATTTACCTACTTAAAGGAACTTTTAATTCGAGATTTGACTGAGCCATTATTAATTAATCTCGAAGTCAAACCGTAATTACGACGGTTTGACTTTTAGCTAAATAACTAAGCTAAACTCAAATCAAGAAGGTTAAGCATACTTACAAGTGTCTAATGATCGATTAGGAAGGGTTGGAAGGTGCTCTTGTGCTCCAGAAATGATCAGGAATGGATGGGGAATGAATGCAACCATGAAAGCCCTTTTTATAGTAATTTTAATGGCTTGTAAACATGACAAATCACTCTACCAAGGGTCCTTGATCATCAACAGGTGTTCCTAGAGTCTAAAAACATGTAGGGGCGCTCATGAATGAAGAAAATATCAATCAAAGTCGGTTAAAAGCTCAAAACAGCCATCTGTTAGTTTTCTGGTCGCTGGGCAATCCCTTGCGCACCGTAAGGGATTTGCTTGCGGTGCGCAAGCCTTTAGCAGAAAACAAAAATTGTTGTTCGTTCAAGCTTTGAAAGGGAAAGTGGTGTATAACGATTCTTGGACGTGAATTATTCAGAATGGGGTATCCTACAAAGTGCCTTGAACAGTTTAGATCCCTTTAATGCAGTACATTTGTCTTGGACATTATCAAAAAGTCGTAAACGAAGGGTTGTCATGTTTTTTCTTCGTAGGATCCCACTTATGAAAATATGGATCCATTATTGTTAGTATTTACCGGGTTTTAGAATATCAGATGTTTTCAATAATTCAGGGTCTTGGGATTTTAATTTGGTCGTTCCGAGGTATTTTAATTAACATGTCGTCGCTTTAAATCCTACCATACATCTTTGACTAGACCCGGGTTTCTAACATTTTTGTCTTGTATGCCACGTGTCATTATTTTATTACACACGAATTTTCGAGGTGTTACACTTTGTGCTTTGGTGAATCGCATAATGAGGTTAAATGGATGGAATTCATCATACCTCCTTGCATGACCATTCTCATGGTACTTTACTTTACATACATTAACTTTTAAATTCCTAATCCAATCCGTTAAACAAAAACCGCAACTCACACACCTTCATTTCCCTCTTAGGGTAACTTCGGGGTTCCACAAACTCAAGACTCGACAAACTCACTACGTGGAATTACTTTGCAAACCATGAGTATACATGACCCTCTTTCTGTTTTCACACTTTTGGGTGCAATATATATATTGTATTAAAACTCACATGAACACACATACACAAATACTTTATTCATACAAACAAATCCGTTAATACATGCTTTATACGTTTATGCTCTAGAAATACATGCATGCTAGAAGCCATTCTTGCACTATACTTTGTCATTAACTTTGTACAAACCTCCCTTAACATGTATAGCAGTATAGGAGTAGCACACAACCCTTGTTGGGTCATTGTTAAGTATTCAATCTTTACGGGCTTTTCGTTGCGACACCAAGGTTATGCTAGTGGAATCTTTGGGTTGAGATGTATGTGATGCATGCTAGTTCATGATATGTTATGTCTTAGTATATGTTTTTTGCCATGTGAATTTCGTAAAACTCGTTTGTACATATGCTAGTACACTAAACTTGTATGCTCACCAATTGTTAGACCCGAAATCGTACATGACAAAAGTCGCAGCGGAAAACACGAACCATAAAATTTCTTTCTTTATAAATACCTCAACTTATTTAAACTTTAGCTTTAACATAGCTCTTTATCATAAATCCGTCATCCTCTTATTTACTAATTAAAAACATAGCTTATGATTGCTACATTATACATTCAACGTCCCCGTACAATCTCTCTAGTGACTCGGTCTTCGATCCTTAATCTTTGTGATAATCGCTCACTATCCGTACAACCTGCATTACCACATACTTTTAACACATTAGTATACAAGACATAAACAAGAATACAATGCATGTACGCTTTCCATTCAGCTTCTCTCTCATTTTTAAGCATATCATTCGCGTAATCATTCTCTTGTGAGCCTTCAATAATATACCTGCGTAACACTTCGTTTTACAGGCACACGATTAATACCATTAACACTTAACGTATCCAGAATTATACTTGTATATACTCGTGCATACATCTATACCTCAATACATGCATGCATACACTCATACGTGTCCTTATATGTACATAAATACACACCTGCATACGTACATACATCCCTATGCCTTCACATATATACATACTATCATACGCATCTTCATATATACATAAGTACGCATCTACATACACGTAACACATCTTGCATACCTCTCACATACTCATACGATATCTACATGGGACTTAAACTTTGATTTATAGCCCATAAATATCTAAGGATTGATACGTGGTTAAAAACCGATGCTCGTAATCATATAACTTTATGATTTCATATGAGTCTTAGATCTTGAACGACCTACTTTTAATTAGATTTGCGTTTATGCAGGTTTGACAAAGTTAAGGAGCTTTTCGGGAGCTTTACATGCTACCGGGTCGAAAACCGGAGCACCAGGACACGTTACGGGTCAACCGGAAACACCAGACGCGAAAAATAAAAGCTTACAAACAAGTGCCCGTCGCCGACGGGCTCCAAGCCGTCGGCGACGGGTTGTAGATATGCCCGTCGGGCCATTTAACCCGTCGGCAGTGTGTTAACCCGTCAGCAAAAAAAGTGGTTTTCCCTTGCCCGTCGGCGACGGGTCCCCTACCCGTCGGCGACGGCCTCTAGTTTTTGCAGTTTTCTGCAGATACGTTTCGTCGTCCGTACGCACTAAAACGCACGTAACTTTTGAACCGTTTACCCGTTTAACCTCCCGTTTCTTCCTACATGCTTGTAAATTCATATTCTATCATATGAACTTAAAATCCCTCATCCGAATTAAGGAAATTCCTAACTTATGCATTTACGCCTATATTTTCATTTTCGGACAATTTTACCCATTCTTGTTTTCATCACACAACTCATTTGTTTTAGCTCAAAACTTGCATGAACATCACTACCATGATACTTTTACATTGTCCGGAGTTTCGTACTTGGGGTTTCCACACCCGATCCCCGTTATGCGTTATTTCCTTCATTTATTCGATTATACTAAAACCAACCATGTCAAACAAAGTGTTATTCATGAAATTGCTTACCCATCAGTCATAACTTACAACTAAGTCCCTTGACTACTTATCCGTACCTCCGTTTACTAACTAGCGCACTTATGTGCAAATCATACACGTTACCCGGTTATCCTACCGTAACCCTTTACTACCCTTCATTCCGATATAACAACCATCCCATCTTTGATTTGTTATATTTACTTAACGAAAATCATCGATTCATAACCTCCATCCTTATAAATCCTCAATTATCATACTTTAGTTAACTAACACATATCTTTACATAAACAACTAAGAAGTGATTACGGAAATCACTTACCTCATGTATCCGTGTCCACATCCGTTTCCACGCCTCTTGTTGACCCGTTAGCCTTTCGCGCTTGAGTCCGTCTCCACATGATTCCTATACTTTCATGTCATAGAAATCACGCTATCATTAGCATACTCATTTGTACATGATAACAATCGTATCAATCCCATATTTCACACTTAACTTTCATCAATCATTTCTAGCAAACATAACTCATATAATCATGTTCGCATACGTTTAACTCATGTAACTTATCATGTCATTACATTTAACACGGATTGACATTACATGTACCATACGACTTCTCATTAACCTATATTTACCACCACGAGTCAACTCATGTTGCTTATACTTAGTTGACTTTCAAAAGTCAACTATTAACCATACATATCTATCGACTTATCAACATATTCCCGTAACGTCATAATCGACTATACGGACGACATCATATACATTTATCATTCACTTGATGTACGTACTACCTTTTAAGCATAACGTACAACTTAATCATACAAAATCTCCTAAATTCATACATAGTTCATCAAATGCTTCTACAATCCAACATGGGGTACTTAAATTAAACGTCAAACATGTAATCATCAAATTACATTACATCATCAAAAACCCACTTCATAACTACTTGTTAATCACTTACAAGTGATCTAATCTTAAGTTCTTCATAACTCATCATACTTTTGATATATGTACTACCTTGTAAGCATAGTGTACAACTAGTTCATGCATATCATTCTAATCTCATACACAATTCATCAATTTCTTCTTCCTAATCAACATGATTCATACATGCATAACATCAAACATACTAGTATCACATTTCTTTCAATTCTTCTAACAAGAATACATCATACAACTCAAAATACATCAATATTAAGCAAGAACTTAAACATAGATGATTTACCCATGTCATCTTCTTCACCATAACAAATGGGTTTCACCCTTTAACATCAAATTAACCTAATTTATGCATAATCCATGTTCCAAATGATGAATCTAACACATACTCATGCTCAATTTCATACAATTTCGTGATTTACAACATAACCCATTTCTTGCACCATCACCAATCTAGAATCTAAGACATACCTTACGATCCCCTTGTGAAGGTGATCATTAATCTATGCTCGGTTATGAATTTGAGCTTCGTTTGACTCCTCAATTTGATGATTATGTTAGAACTAGGGTTTGGTTCATGGGGGTGTTCCCCTGATCGTTGTAGAACACACACGATGTGTGTGTTGTGTGTGTGTGTTTGTTTTGTTATTAAAACATAACTTTTCCCTTTTTCAACTTTGGCCCCTCATGTTTATTACTTACTCATAATATTGGCAAAACTCTTGTCTTTTCATACTTCTAAACACACACTTAACTAGGTTAAAGAGCCTAGTCATTTATTTCTTGAGGTGCCATATCATAGTATTTTAACGAATATGAATATTCGGGTTTTGGGGTGTTACAAGTCTACCCCCCTTAATTAAGGTTTCGTCCCCGAAACCTTTCTCATTTCCTCTACACACACACACATTGATGTTTGACTTAACACCCTCATCACATTCATAAGTAATCATCCTAACTCATTTCATAATCATTCATGCAATTGGCTTCCTCTTCTAAACAAGGCTGTACTTTCCCTGGCATACTTTCATATAACATTCTTATTTTCTTTGACCCGTTAATAACAGGTTAATATACACACTTATTCAAACTTATAATAATGCTTACCTTCATATGATCATTTTATAACAGATTAAATACCTTCATCTCATCCCTTAAGATTCCATTCTATAGACGCATTGCATAACATTTAACCCTTGTTTTGTTATCACAACAAAACTACCTTTTTATAGTCACACCTACGTGCTTACCTTCATAGTTAACATCGTTCCACATTTCTTTAGTTATTTGTACCATACATATCCCTTCGTTACTTACGCATTCGGATATTTTCATTCTCATCATTCTTTTGTTCATTTGCTTTACATTTACTTATGTGACTTATTTGACGCACACATGGTCAAGCTATCGACTTCTTCTTATATAGACTAGTTCCGTACTTTATATCTTAAATCTGTTTCGCGGATTCGAACACATCATTCATACCTTTCGTACCTCCTATGTTTGAATCCATCTAACGGTTTCAGACATTTCATTTATACTTTAACTTCTTTCATGTTTCGAATCCGTCCCGCGGATTCTAGCTTAGCATTTCATGTTTCGAATCCGCCTCGCAGGTTCTAGCATAGCATATCATATTTCGAATCCGTCTCGCGGATTCTAGCGTAGCATATCATACTTCGAATCCGTCTCGCGGATTCTAGCGTAGCATATCATACTTCGAATCCGTCTCGCGGATTCTAGCATAGCATATCATACTTCGAATCCGTCTCGCGGATTCTAGCATAGCATATCATACTTCGAATCCGTCTCGCGGATTCTAGCATAGCATATCATACTTCGAATCCGTCTCGCGGATTCTAGCATAGCATATCATACTTCGAATCCGTCTCGCGGATTCTAGTATAGCATATCATACTTCGAATCCGTCTCGCGGATTCTAGTATAGCATATCATATTTCGAATCCGTCTCGCGGATTCTAGTATAGCATATCATATTTCGAATCCGTCTCGCGGATTCTAGCATAGCATATCATACTTCGAATCCGTCTCGCGGATTCTAGTATAGCATATCATACTCTCATTCTTGAGAGTCTTTCATTCCTCTTCACCCTCACGTCCACCTACTACTTAATTCTAACGGACATACCTGTATCAATTATCACGGTCCCACGAACGTCATATGCTTCACGTGTACTGGCCAGGTACACAATCCACATACTAGTTTCGTGTCTTCGTGTAATTGTCACCTTATGTCCGAAGAATTTGGTTTCGGCACGTGTATCATTTTTCAAAACATGTTTACTATGCCATCATGGTCCTTCATTTAGCATTTTTCTTCCCTTAATGCACTTTACCATTTCATATATCGACATATTAAATTTACGTACCTTAACTTTATCTTATTTCATGCCTTGGTGTCGGTAATTGACCGCACTCGCGGATCATCCTCTTCAAACACTTATACTTACCTTGCATATACAAAACCGTCAGTTTCTTTATGCGTATACATAAGTACATACTTACATTCTCTTTTACCTTTGGATCTTGACCGAGTCTTGGATTGTACGGGTTTCTTAACACAAGAGCACACAGGTTTGAGTTCAAGCACTTACCTTCTCACACTTGATTCTCTCAAACCAGGGCTCTGATACCAACTTGTTAGACCCGAAATCGTACATGACAAAAGTCGCAGCGGAAAACACGAACCATAAAATTTCTTTCTTTATAAATACCTCAACTTATTTAAACTTTAGCTTTAACATAGCTCTTTATCATAAATCCGTCATCCTCTTATTTACTAATTAAAAACATAGCTTATGATTGCTACATTATACATTCAACGTCCCCGTACAATCTCTCTAGTGACTCGGTCTTCGATCCTTAATCTTTGTGATAATCGCTCACTATCCGTACAACCTGCATTACCACATACTTTTAACACATTAGTATACAAGACATAAACAAGAATACAATGCATGTACGCTTTCCATTCAGCTTCTCTCTCATTTTTAAGCATATCATTCGCGTAATCATTCTCTTGTGAGCCTTCAATAATATACCTGCGTAACACTTCGTTTTACAGGCACACGATTAATACCATTAACACTTAACGTATCCAGAATTATACTTGTATATACTCGTGCATACATCTATACCTCAATACATGCATGCATACACTCATACGTGTCCTCATATGTACATAAATACACACCTGCATACGTACATACATCCCTATGCCTTCACATATATACATACTATCATACGCATCTTCATATATACATAAGTACGCATCTACATACACGTAACACATCTTGCATACCTCTCACATACTCATACGATATCTACATGGGACTTAAACTTTGATTTATAGCCCATAAATATCTAAGGATTGATACGTGGTTAAAAACCGATGCTCGTAATCATATAACTTTATGATTTCATATGAGTCTTAGATCTTGAACGACCTACTTTTAATTAGATTTGCGTTTATGCAGGTTTGACAAAGTTAAGGAGCTTTTCGGGAGCTTTACATGCTACCGGGTCGAAAACCGGAGCACCAGGACACGTTACGGGTCAACCGGAAACACCAAACGCGAAAAATAAAAGCTTACAAACAAGTGCCCGTCGCCGACGGGCTCCAAGCCGTCGGCGACGGGTTGTAGATATGCCCGTCGGGCCATTTAACCCGTCGGCAGTGTGTTAACCCGTCAGCAAAAAAAGTGGTTTTCCCTTGCCCGTCGGCGACGGGTCCCCTACCCGTCGGCGACGGCCTCTAGTTTTTGCAGTTTTCTGCAGATACGTTTCGTCGTCCGTACGCACTAAAACGCACGTAACTTTTGAACCGTTTACCCGTTTAACCTCCCGTTTCTTCCTACATGCTTGTAAATTCATATTCTATCATATGAACTTAAAATCCCTCATCCGAATTAAGGAAATTCCTAACTTATGCATTTACGCCTATATTTTCATTTTCGGACAATTTTACCCATTCTTGTTTTCATCACACAACTCATTTGTTTTAGCTCAAAACTTGCATGAACATCACTACCATGATACTTTTACATTGTCCGGAGTTTCGTACTTGGGGTTTCCACACCCGATCCCCGTTATGCGTTATTTCCTTCATTTATTCGATTATACTAAAACCAACCATGTCAAACAAAGTGTTATTCATGAAATTGCTTACCCATCAGTCATAACTTACAACTAAGTCCCTTGACTACTTATCCGTACCTCCGTTTACTAACTAGCGCACTTATGTGCAAATCATACACGTTACCCGGTTATCCTACCGTAACCCTTTACTACCCTTCATTCCGATATAACAACCATCCCATCTTTGATTTGTTATATTTACTTAACGAAAATCATCGATTCATAACCTCCATCCTTATAAATCCTCAATTATCATACTTTAGTTAACTAACACATATCTTTACATAAACAACTAAGAAGTGATTACGGAAATCACTTACCTCATGTATCCGTGTCCACATCCGTTTCCACGCCTCTTGTTGACCCGTTAGCCTTTCGCGCTTGAGTCCGTCTCCACATGATTCCTATACTTTCATGTCATAGAAATCACGCTATCATTAGCATACTCATTTGTACATGATAACAATCGTATCAATCCCATATTTCACACTTAACTTTCATCAATCATTTCTAACAAACATAACTCATATAATCATGTTCGCATACGTTTAACTCATGTAACTCATCATGTCATTACATTTAACACGGATTGACATTACATGTACCATACGACTTCTCATTAACCTATATTTACCACCACGAGTCAACTCATGTTGCTTATACTTAGTTGACTTTCAAAAGTCAACTATTAACCATAGATATCTATCGACTTATCAACATATTCCCGTAACGTCATAATCGACTATACGGACGACATCATATACATTTATCATTCACTTGATGTACGTACTACCTTTTAAGCATAACGTACAACTTAATCATACAAAATCTCCTAAATTCATACATAGTTCATCAAATGCTTCTACAATCCAACATGGGGTACTTAAATTAAACGTCAAACATGTAATCATCAAATTACATTACATCATCAAAAACCCACTTCATAACTACTTGTTAATCACTTACAAGTGATCTAATCTTAAGTTCTTCATAACTCATCATACTTTTGATATATGTACTACCTTGTAAGCATAGTGTACAACTAGTTCATGCATATCATTCTAATCTCATACACAATTCATCAATTTCTTCTTCCTAATCAACATGATTCATACATGCATAACATCAAACATACTAGTATCACATTTCTTTCAATTCTTCTAACAAGAATACATCATACAACTCAAAATACATCAATATTAAGCAAGAACTTAAACATAATGATTTACCCATGTCATCTTCTTCACCATAACAAATGGGTTTCACCCTTTAACATCAAATTAACCTAATTTATGCATAATCCATGTTCCAAATGATGAATCTAACACATACTCATGCTCAATTTCATACAATTTCGTGATTTACAACATAACCCATTTCTTGCACCATCACCAATCTAGAATCTAAGACATACCTTACGATCCCCTTGTGAAGGTGATCATTAATCTATGCTCGGTTATGAATTTGAGCTTCGTTTGACTCCTCAATTTGATGATTATGTTAGAACTAGGGTTTGGTTCATGGGGGTGTTCCCCTGATCGTTGTAGAACACACACGATGTGTGTGTTGTGTGTGTGTGTTTGTTTTGTTATTAAAACATAACTTTTCCCTTTTTCAACTTTGGCCCCTCATGTTTATTACTTACTCATAATATTGGCAAAACTCTTGTCTTTTCATACTTCTAAACACACACTTAACTAGGTTAAAGAGCCTAGTCATTTATTTCTTGAGGTGCCATATCATAGTATTTTAACGAATATGAATATTCGGGTTTTGGGGTGTTACACCAATGCTTTTGTGTTGACATGTTACTTTAATATATATTGGAGGAGCTTGATGTTGATGCGTTGAAAAGAAATCTAGTATGAAGGACTAGAAACACACTTAGCTAAATTTATGTTTCGTTGTTTATTTTGTTATGTTCTAAATGTTGTACTTTCTTTTAAAACAATGTATTCTTGTTAGCATGAAATGAAAATCGTTACTTTAAATACTTGTCACAAATAGTCGTTATGAAGTCTCGATCAATCTCGTTTTCCCCTCACTCTGATATTTCCTCCATCGGTTAGGGTGTGACATATAAAACTTTAAGGTTTAAAAATGTAAACAAATATATGCAGGGCCTGCTATGTAAATTATAAAACTATACTAAAAAATACCAAACCCCTTTCACACCGACCATCGCAAATCACCCCCACCTTTTTTATCATTCAACATATGACATATTTCTCACTCTCTTCATATTTTTATTGAACTGCATTCTTACGGGGATGGACAAATGATTTGTCTCGAATCCGGTGTTCAATAGAGAAGACGTAAGGGGATATTGAGTTGCGATTTCAATTTTTTAGCATCGACTCATATCATGTGGTGGTCGTTTATTAGGTCTACTTGACTAATTTGATACGTCCACAAGATTCCCTTCATTGACACCTTATTTTCATATCTCAACACCACAAGATTCCATTCCCCTTCGTGCATGTTCAACGATCTGACTCAAAACCAGTCTTCACAAAATTAGTGTTTGTTCGATATTTGGAAGTAGTTATGGGGGTGAATGGGTGATAGAGGTAGAGCTGAAAGAAAAAAAGTGAATTTACTGTTTGATTTCGAGAATTGAAAACCCCCAAAGTGAAACTAGTGTCACAAATGTTAAAGTGATATAAACATCCGGTTAGGATGTCTGTTTGATTTTTCTACTGTTCTTCGATGATGAACGACTTTATTTTACTATAGCTGGATGGAGAGAATGATGGTGATGAGTGGTGGTGGTGTAAGGCGTTTGTTGCTCCAGCTGGAATGAGAGAATATGGGCCGCCAGAGACAAAACTTCCACCGAAGATATGGTTCATTGTAGATAGTAGTTGAATCGCCGACATAAGGACG
>JARYGA010029220.1:0-45176 GCA_030545235.1 Helianthus tuberosus
CCAAAAAAAAAAAAAAAAAAAAAAAAACAGTCTCTAATACTATTTTTTTTTGGGTAAAGGGTTACCCCGGTGATTCTATATATTCACAACCAAACAAAACAAGTAGTGTAGAGAGCCTACACTAGTTCAATCATGAGACATGCCCCATGAAAGTAAAACCAAAAGTACAAATCAAAACCACAAAACAAAACAGCCGAGACTACCATCTAGAACAACCGAAATCAAAAAGTACGAAACAAATTAGCCACCATCGTCGTTGATGTCATTGCCGTTAATCTTCCACTCCCCAAGAAGCCTTTGCACATTAGTAGTGTTCCTTAGCTTCGCTCCCATTAGCTTGTACCGAACCGTGTTAAGAATAACTTTGCTTATCACTTCCGGAGGCCTCAATTGATTCTTGAAAATTCTAGCATTACGCTCCTACCAGATAATATAAGCACTAGCCGCAACCAGAAGACGTGCAACATAATTAGCAGCAGACTTTGACCAAGCACGAGGAATCAACCAATCAACAATTACTTTTCTTAACTTTTGTACATAAGAAATGAGATTCAATCTTTTACTGCAAATTTCTAAGCCGTTTCTTTCACTCATATAACTATCTGGTTTCTTTCATCAACCCTCGAATAATGTAATGAATAAAAAACGAAAATCTATATTCAACTCATGACACTTCCCTTCCTAGAAAGAAAAGAAGTAGCGGGAATTTTATGTCTTAACGAATCACACATAGAGATATTGATAACACACATAGAGTTAATGGTATTTCATAACTAATTGATTAAGCAGCAGCTCGTAGACCACCTAAAAATAATATTTATTATTTGAGCCATATCCTAACATAAGAAGGCCAACAGGAGCAATACTTGAAATAGCAATCCATAAAAAAACACCAATACTGAGATCGACTAGAACAAGGCAATAACCAAAAGGAATTACTAAATAACTTAATAAAATTGATATGACTGCCATAGATAGTCCAATACTAAATAAACATGTATCTCCTCTAGATGGAAGAAGATTCTCTTTGAAAAGTAATTTGGTACCATCTGCTAGAGCTTGAAGAATTCCCAAATGTCACACCCCGACCACGTAAAACAACAAAACGTGGCGGAAACGTCGGGGAGTGTTGTAACAGAATCATTGTCTAATAACACATGGAAGTTGAAATATTGTTTTATTGAATAAAAGAGTTACAATGTCATGACAATCAAAGAAACATAACATAATTAACTAGTCTTGCATCTTTTATTGTCGCTAAGGCCCAAGTCCGCCTAAGTGTATCTTGATAAATCCTATGCATCATATCCTGAAACACATGTGAAAATAGTTACGTCAGCATAAAAATGCCTGTGAGATACATAGGTTTTGTGAAAATAGGATTCATGACTTATGTTTAAGAAAATGTTTAGTCATGAACCTTGTAATTTGCTTTGTCTTGTAAATCATTTGAAAAGTGATAAATAAACCAAATGATATATATGTATAAAAAAATAATACATGGTTAAGTAAATAACCAAGTAAAATGAGTTTATAATAGATAAGTTGTTGTAAAACAATGTATTGTGAAAAGTATGTTATTTGTATAAAATGTTATATGTCTAAATTGAAATGATTCAAATAACGCTACGATATGTAATACCATACAAGCACTTATATATAGGAAGTACCAGCGGTGTATCCACCATGCTTGTATCATATTACACACGCCTCGTTACTTAAATCACTTACTCAAACCAAACCATCAAAGTGAAATGTTTATATATAATCAAATGTCAAAATGTTTATGTGAAAACCATGTCTAATGTCTATGTCTAATGTAAATCATGAATTGTGTATATCAATGTCAAAATGTTTATGTCTATTGTAAATCATGAATTGTGTATATCGATGTCAAAATGTTTATGTCTATTGTAAATCATGAATTGTGTATATCAATGTCAAAATGTTTATGTCTAATGTAAATCATGTAATGTGTATCCAAAATATCATGTATGGTAAGTGAAATATATCAACTCAACCATATGTAAAATGCACAAAAACAAGGTATTGAAGTAAAACATGGTTTAAATCAAAGTTATGTTTTGTGGAACAAATGCATGCTATACTGATATAAACATCTATGCGGTATTGTTATAATGCATACATCCAAGCCTTGTGACTGTGGTGATAGACCCCTAAACGAATTTAAAGTTCTGTCTGTGTAAATGTATATCGAATTCGGTCATTCCTTCCACCCAAACAAACCTAGGGTTCAGGAACGGGAGTTGTCAAGTCCTATGGTACCATTACCTACTAACGAGCGGCGTAGCTAATGTTAATGAATGTACATTGTCCCATTTGAACAAACCAAATGTCCTACCAAAATGTAAGCATGTGATGAATAACAAATGTACTAAGTATGCACACAATGGACATACATAGCATAAAATGTAATGTAAAACAATGTACTAAGTACGCACACAATGGACATACATAGCATAAAATGTAATGTAAAATGATGTACTAAGTATGCACACAATGGGCATACATAGCATAAAATGTAATGTAAAATGATGTACTAAGTATGCACACAATGGGCATACATAGCATAAAATGTAATGTAAAACGATGTACTAAGTATGCACACAATGGACATACATAGCAAAAACACAATGAAATCATGTACTATAAATGTACTAATGAACATAGCAAGTATATGATGTGAAAACAGGAAAGCATGAAAGTTACAAGTAGGCACATGTGTTTCACCCCAAAATGTTTGGAAAACAGTAAAAGAGGGGACTATGTACTCACTTGAGATTGCTTAGTAGTCCTTGAGTAACAACCAAACAATGCTAGAGATCACGGATATCAAACGGCACCTAATATAGGTAACTATGTTAATATACCGGACCTAAATCGGAGGATTGGATAGAATGAGGGCTCGTAAACCAAATGAGTAGGGGAACTCATGTAATATGGTTTAACAAGGCCTACATACTACAATGAAACCTAACCTAAGTGCTTACGACCCATTACGACCCGTTTAGGTAGCTTATGCTACTTTAACGCGTCGTTCGCGTAAAACGCGTTCGGAACGCCTAACTAGTCCTATGATAAGTAAAATATGCCTTAACATGTCTAATTATGTTACATAATCAGTTAAGTGACGAAAGTTTAGGTTACATATGCTTAATTACCAATTACACATGAAAAGGGTATTTCGGTAATTTACCTAAGGCATATAAACTACCTATCATACAACTACTTAACGAAGCGAACATAAGGTATAACCTCGGAAGGTTATTCCCTATATACTATGGTCACCTAATGTGTTTGGTCGGATCCTAATGATCGACCAAACGGGTCGGGTTCGAAAGTATAAGCGATTGTTTAGATCGCTTACCTTACGACCCTATATAAGCACTAAACTAAAAGTGACGAGCTAAGCATGTTAAAACATGCTTAACTAAGTTTAGAAAACAGGTTTGGTATCAAAACAAACGGTTTTGATACCTATAAGTAGTTTGGTTACAAAATACACAATAACACGCATTTTGGCCGAAACTACAACTCGTCACTGAGCCTAGATAACGTGGTAATCAGTAGGTATAGTCACTAGGGACTATAACCATCGTGATTACGCTCACGTTATGAAGTTCAAACGAACTTTGCATTGACCATAAACTGGTCAACACAGAAAGTCAAACAAAGTTTGACTTTTAACGCTAAACGAATAAAAAGAACGAAGGAACACTTACAAAGGGTCCCCGCAAGCTAATCTCGATCCAAGTAGCTCAGGTATGAAGCAATGGCTTCAACTTAGAGCTTCTTAGATCAGATTTGTGGGTTTTGCAAAGAATTGAGGTGGGTATTTATAGGATTAGGACCACCGTTAGGATCGTTTCTTGAAAACCGTGATCGAATCTCATCCATACACTTGTTGGAATGTTATGGAACATCAATTGGCCCCCCACCATCAGGTATCAACATGTGGCATTGGGTTTGGGAGTGCTTAACAGCTGTAACCAGCTATTTGGAAGTTTTTGATGTGCTGGGGACCCCTTACGGACCGTAAGGGTGATGGCTTACGGTCCGTAAGCCAGCTACTTTGCAGAATTGGCAGATTTGGTCCCTGCACCTTGTTTCGTTGCGTAACGGCGCTTCTAACACCCGTCAAACCCAATTTCAAGCTCCACAATGATGTTAAGACATAGGGAACATGAAATATTCTTGAAAACATCACTGATGTCGGTTCGTTTGGCCGTACAATTGCGTTGTTCGGTTAATTACGACGGAAGTCGTAACGGACGCAAAAACGGTCCAAAATGCGCGACGAATGGAATTTTGACAAGCCAAACACTAAAGCATAATATTATAATGCTTACATAAATTTTTGGATGTCCGGATGTATTCAGAACGTAAGTTATGCGCGAAAGTGCAAACTTGTGCACTTTTTGACGCTTTTAGTCCCTGAATGACCCAAAAGTTTATTTTAGCACACCGAACCCCTCAAAGCCTATTTCTAAGCTATGTAAAGGATATTTATGGTATGTTTAACTTATGGTCATGTTCCGAAATGTCTGTTACAGTTCAAATCGGCATACTTTCGCAGTTTGTCGAATTTAGTCCCTGTAAGTGATTTAACTTGATTTTGCCATACCAAAGCCTTCAAAACTTATTTCTAAGTTATGTAAAGGTTGTTTAAGGTATGTTAAGTATATTTCACTATTACGGAGTGTTCGTTGCATTAAACTGGTTATATTTACGCATCAGTGCGCGTATAACCTTCCAGAAAGCGATTTAGAGCCCGAAATCGAACAAGAATTGATATGTGCAAATGATACACATATTTGTACAAATCCCAAGTATGAAATACAATATTTCATTGGTTTGGTATTTGTTTGATGGTCGCAGTGACCCAGGTGTCACAGTCTCCCCTACTTTAGGAAATTTCGTCCCGAAATTTATTCAGAGGAAACTTGTGAGAGCTTGAAACATGAAGTTGAAAAGATCACACAACACTGGTTAGAATCCTGAACTTCTAGTAACTTTACAATAACATCATGCTTGCAATTTGAGAGGGACACTTATATACAAGTATATAAAGCTTCATTGGTGCGTCCACCATACCTCCTGTACATTGTTCACATTTCGTTATTGTTGCCACTATCGGTTCTTACACATAATAAATCTTACTGTGGTTTCCGTGCACTGAATTTTATAATTACGTACGCATCCATAATTACACAATTCCTTGCATAGTTCACACAGTCTATTTTATAATGTGTAGGGGAAAACCAAATGAACAAACCCTGTGATGAATGTGACTAGACCACCATAGGGTCCCTTTTATTCAATAAATGATTTTAATAGACAACCAAGGAGTCTTTTCAGCTTATATCATCACATGTCATTCTTAACCAGATTTTTGAATCAATCTTTTTTACTAGACCACTAAAAGGGTCTCTTATGAATCATGGAGTGGTACTATACAATCCAAGGGTCTTAACTATCATGTAGAAGCCCAATAAGGATTTAAGGTAGTACCTTTTTCAATATCCTCTACGAATCCCTCATATAAAGATATGAAAGATTCTACGAGGATTGGGATAACGAATATCGAGAGTATACAAAAACACAAAATGCATAAAAGAAAACACAAGATGCATAAACACATAGTCACATAACCACAAAATTGTTTATTTAGAAATTTGTTAATTTGTTTTATTAATTGCATACATGTATTTAAAGCACACTAGGAATCCATCTCGTGGATTTCATTTGGTACTTTAAACATTAGCAAGAATCTAACTATGAAGATAGAAAGATCCCTAAAAAGAAAATTTGATTTCGATTATAAGGAACCGAAATGTTCGAATTAAGGTACACAAGGAATCCAATTAAGGACTCTGATTTGTATGATAATCATCCACAAAGGTCTAATTGTGGAGATAAAAAGATCCCATATGGATTTTAGAAGTTGAAGATGTTTTGAAACCTTGCACTGGACGTGCTTAAATCAAAACATGAAGTAAAAAATGCTTATGGAGTTGAGATGCTAGATATGTCAAGGCGACATATGAAGCGGAATTTGAAGGTTAAGTCAATGTATGAGGAAAATATTTTTGAAAACTATGCATGGGGTTCTAAGAAAAATGTGTTCAATGTTTTTGAAACCTTATGCATAATGCTTTTGAAATCATAAAGTAGGTGTATTAGGTAAGTACATTTATAAAAAATGTTTTAAAATCATGAGTTGAATTTTGAAAGTATGTATAAAGTTTTTTTGAAAACATGAATGATTCTTTTGAAATCGTGTATTTGTTATGTTATGTAAATACACTATATTAAAAATGTTTTCGAAAATGTTTTTGAAATCATGAAGGTTGTTTTGAAAACTTATGTTATGCATGTTGAAAAAAAAAATCAGAACGTAATGGGTTTAAGATTTGAAAATACCCTTAGTTATCTAACCAAGAATTCAAAGGCACAGATGTGTGAAAAGCACGATTACTCATAATGTTACTTTATTTCATGTACTTTGTTTTCTTAGAATGAAACGAGTACTTAGAATTTTCCAAGGGAATCATGAGCAAACACAAGAGTGGGAAAATTCGCAAGAGTAGTTTGTAAGGAATATAGTTCCTTGATGTAGGTATCATGGGAAAAGTCATACACACATGTAACTACACTCGTATATCAGAATTGTGAACAATAATTTATTTATAAACAAAACAGATTGTTTCACATTACAAGAAAACAGAAGAATAAAAGCATAAGACAACAACATCTTCTAATCAGCCAACTGCTCATCCGTGGGTTGGATTTGCCTTAGCAAGCTTCGGGCATTTATTCACGAAATGACCCATGTTGCCACAGTTGTAGCACGATCCAGGCGGGAAGCGAGCTTGAGCAGGATTGGCTTGTGGTTGATTTGGACCACCTTGGTTCGGGTTACATCGACAAACACTTGCCAGGTGACCAACTCGCCCACATGATACACACCGACGACACTGTAAGTGTGCTTGGTGATGCCCGTTACATTTGTCGCATATTGGTGCTGTTCCCTTGTATTGCTTCTTAGCAGGTGGTGTTGCCACCTGGATGGGTCCTACTTGATTTGGTACAGTTGCAGTTGAGCAAACCCTTGCCGTATGACCTATAAGTCCACAAATCTGGCATTTGCGGCACTTCACACTAGCATGATGATGAAGGTTACATTGGTTGCACAAGGGTGCAGTTCCATTGTATGGCTTCCTAGCAGGGGGTTGAGCTGGTTGGTTGGGGATGGCTTGACCATTGTGAGCGACCACGGCGAAGTTCTGAGAAGCCTTTCGCTTCTTTGACTTCTTAGGGGATCGTTCATCCATGGTCTTTGATTCCTCGATTGGTTTCTTGGCTGGTGGTGCTGTCACTTGGCTAGGTCTTGCCTGTTTTGGTGCAACCGCTGCGGGATTCTTTGAAGCTTTACGTTTCTTTGGTTTTGGTGAAGACTTGGCTTCTGTCTCCTTTGGTGATTCTTGAGTGGCTTCATCCTGGAGACGATACATGGCAGTAGCTAATTCGACAGTCTTCAGGACTACTTTGCCTATTCGCTGGGCAAATTTGGCAGTCTGCTCGGATATCTGCGCATCGTTGCGATGAAGAGACATTCAGGGGGAAAAGAAAGATATAGGAGGAAACAAAAGAAGTGTTATCGGAAAATAAAACAAAACAGAATGGCAATGCATAAGAATTTGCGATCATTTGTTTGTTACTTAAGGCAAACAAATGAGACGGTGACAAATCAAAGTAAGTGGATCATATTAATGTATCACTGAAGACATGCTTGCCTATAAGTGGACACTCACCCCAAGAGTTCCCAGGTAAGAGTGACTGGTCCTATTATGTGGATTTGTACGAACACTCTAGCCTTAGACAGAAAACTCAGAGTACAGGCATCCACTCTTCCATATTGCACGAGTTCACACTATAAGACCCAAACTTTGATGATGTTTTGAAAATTCAAAGGGGTTCAAAACCTTATAACAGAGGGTTCAAAACCTTGTAACTGAGGGTTCAAAACCTTGTAATCAATCATCCTAGAACAGATGATTGGTTTTCAAAAGCGGTTTTGAAGTTTGTGTTCTTGTTGCGGTCGTCGCCTAAGGATAGGTGACGGTATTGTTTTATGACTAAACGTAAGTAAACTCGCGTTAGGGTCCTAGGAAGGTTATAGACTAGGTCAAAGCATTACTAACAACCTAATTCCCTATAACCATGAGCTCTGATACCAACTTTTCTGTCACACCCCGACCACGTAAAACAACAAAACGTGGCGGAAACGTCGGGGAGTGTTGTAACAGAATCATTGTCTCATAACACATGGAAGTTGAAATATTGTTTTATTGAATAAAAGAGATACAATGTCATGACAATCAAAGAAACATAACATAATTAACTAGTCTTGCATCTTTTATTGTCGCTAAGGCCCAAGTCCGCCTAAGTGTATCTTGATAAATCCTATGCATCATATCCTGAAACACATGTGAAAATAGGTACGTCAGCATAAAAATGCCTGTGAGATATATAGGTTTTGTGAAAATAGGATTCATGACTTATGTTTAAGAAAATGTTTAGTCATGAACCTTGTAATTTGCTTTGTCTTGTAAATCATTTGAAAAGTGATAAATAAACCAAATGATATATATGTATAAAAAAATAATACATGGTTAAGTAAATAACCAAGTAAAATGAGTTTGTAATAGATAAGTTGTTGTAAAACAATGTATTGTGAAAAGTATGTTATTTGTATAAAATGTTATATGTCTAAATTGAAATGATTCAAATAACGCTACGATATGTAATATCATACAAGCACTTATATATAGGAAGTACCAGCGGTGTATCCACCATGCTTGTATCATATTACACACGCCTCGTTACTTAAATCACTTACTCAAACCAAACCATCAAAGTGAAATGTTTATATATAATCAAATGTCAAAATGTTTATGTGAAAACCATGTCTAATGTCTATGTCTAATGTAAATCATGAATTGTGTATATCAATGTCAAAATGTTTATGTCTATTGTAAATCATGAATTGTGTATATCGATGTCAAAATGTTTATGTCTATTGTAAATCATGAATTGTGTATATCAATGTCAAAATGTTTATGTCTAATGTAAATCATGTAATGTGTATCCAAAATATCATGTATGGTAAGTGAAATATATCAACTCTGTCACACCCCCAAAATCCACACGCGGAGTATCACCGCTTGGAGGCGTGACTGACCAGGATCAAGCCACCAATCATATCAAACATAATGAGTATCATATGTCATTTAAACCAAACGATATGAAAGGTGTTCAAACAAAACATGTTAAGTGTATAGCGGAAGCATAAAAATGTACACCCAATGTAAGTAATAAGTTCAATGTTTAATGTTTCAATATAAGATCCACAATCCGTGCCCACAACGACCGCATCTCCCGTGCAAGCTCCAAATGTACCTAAGGTCCTGCAAGGCATGCAGCAGAGAGTCAACAACTAGTTGAGCGAGTTCACAGTTAATAGTTCGTTATAACAAATCATATGTGCATTTGGTGGGGGCTTCCCATGTAAATACGTACTAATGGTGGGGGTTTCCCATGGTAATATGCATTACTAGTGGGGGGTTCCCACGTTTATCTTTACTAATGGGGGCTTCCCATGTTTGTACTTACTAGACTATTTGCAACCATGTGTTCTTCTTAATCCGAGAACAGGAATACGTACAAGGTCACGTAGGATTTACGTGAGTGCCCTTCCCCGAGGACAGTGGTACGTGTGGGGTTTTACGTAGGTTTTACGTAAGTGTCCTTCCGACCCGGAAGACAATGGTAGGTATTAGTTTACGTAGGTTTTACGTAAGTGTCCTCCCGACCCGGGAGACAATGGTATACTAGGTTACGTAGGTTTTACGTAAGTGTCCTGACTATCCTGAGGACGATGGTCTACAGTCTAGTGCTAGCGTAAGTACGAGTAGTTATCCATTTCAAATAATCCATCCCAATTCCCAACCCGAGAATCCCATGCCTTGGCTGTGTGAACTCACCTTGGTTTGCTCGGTATGCTAAGTATGCGCTCGCAAATAAATCAATCACGTCCTAGAGTATGCACGTATACATAATCAGTTTGTGTTCAAGTTGTTCACGTATAAACATGTAGCACGTATTCACAATCATATACAAGATAGTTATACTTAACAGCAGTTAACTAACCCGGTTAACTTCTAACAGCAATAAAGTAAGTTACTGTGCTGATTACACATATTGGCGAAACACAATAGTTGGCGAAACACATACATTGGCGAAACACATACATTGGCGAAACACATTTCCTGTTTCGTCGTGGTCATGTTTGGCGAAACAGAATTCTAATTCGTCGATTGCTCTTGGCGAAACACATTCTGTTTCGCCGAGAGTTCTGTTTCGTCGGACAGTTCAGTTACGTCATATCAGTTACGAAATCATACAGAAAACCCTAGTTGCCGTCATCATCTAAACAGCAATCATGCAGAAATCATTTAACGTATCATCATTATCCAATCATTGATACAATACAGTAATCATTCATATTCATGTATCTTAGTCTCATGTATTACCTCCAACACTTCGTATCATATCTAGTTTACGTAATACGTTCATGCGAAATCCTTTCCTATGTATATATGTGTATTATCAGTTTAACGACGAGCAAAACATATGATATCTACAGAACAGCAAACCCTGATAATGAACATATTAATCAGTTTCACAAACAACATCGATACGTGACCTCCAATTCTGCAAACCCTAACTATGATTATCATGTGGATCGATCGATGGAACGGAATACACATTTAACACATAACAATCAGAACATAAACAATCGATCAACATCCGATATAACTCAAACAAATCAAACAAGAATTAACACTAACCGCAATGACAAAGTATGATCAATCTAGCGGGTTTCGGAGTAACACAAGGTTGCCGTCACAGTGAGGGAGCTCTAGGGTTTCGGTTGTTATGATGAAAGTGTGAAACTGATGTTGTTTTACGTATTAAAACTCGAAATAACATGTTGGGCCCGTACTGGGCTTCGGCGGATCTGGGCTTGGCGAAACACACTGTTTCGTCGAGATGTAGATGGCGAAACAGGTTCTGTTTCGTCGGAACTGGTTATGGCGAAACACTCTTGTGTTTCGTCTTTTCTTTTATAGTTTAACAGTTTAAGTTTCTCAAACAGCATACATGCTATACAATCAAACACATAATCATGTAAATACAATCGTTTATTATAACACAAGTGCACAGTTACAAGTCAGTCAAGTCAATCAACCAAACAGTCAAAGTCAACGTGCATTAAATGCGAATATGAAGGTCGGAAACTCGAGTTGTCACATTATCCCCAAGTTGAAAGAAATTTCGTCCCGAAATTTAGCATGCGGTTACTGAGGAAAGCTAACGGTGTGACGTTGTTTACCTGTATTGTATCGCGGCTCCCCGAGCAGGTTTGCGAAGATTACTGGTTTTCTTGGGGTGTCACATTATCCCCCCGTTGATTTGGAATTTCGTCCCGAAATTCTGTAGTAGTAGCTTCAGCCTCAGTAGTGGTTGCTTGGCTTCCGAATAACTGGGGATATTTGAGTTCCATTTGATCTTCACGCTCCCAGGTGAACTCTGGGCCGCGGCAGGAGTTCCAACGAACTCGTACAAGAGGGATTCTCGTGTTCTTGAGGACCTTAACATCCCGGTCCGTGATTTCAACAGGTTCCTCGACGAAGTGCAACCGCTCGTCGATAGTGAGTTCCTTCAAGGGAACTATGTGGGTCTCATCTGACATACACTTCTTCAGATTCGACACGTGAAAGACGTTGTGAACTGCACTGAGTTCAGCTGGTAAGTTCAATCTGTAGGCTACCCTGCCTATCTTCTCAGTAACTTCGAAAGGTCCGACGTATCGTGGATTGAGTTTGCCGCGTTTGCCAAAACGAACCACACCCTTCCAGGGCGAAACTTTGAGTAGCGGTCGATCCCCAACTTGAAATTCGAGTAGTTTTCTATCTTTATCAGCGTATGCTTTCTGACGGTCACGAGCTGCCGCCATGCGTTGTCGTATTTGAGCAATCTTTTCAGTAGTATCAACTACCATTTCTGGACCTGTGATTTGACTATCTCCCACCTCTGCCCAACAGAGAGGTGACCGGCATTTACGCCCGTACAATGCCTCGAATGGTGCAGCTTTAATGCTGGTGTGGTAGCTGTTGTTGTACGAAAATTCCACAAGTGGCAGATGTTTTTCCCAACCATTGCCAAAGTCGATTACGCACGCACGAAGCATGTCTTCTAGTGTTTGAATAGTGCGCTCAGACTGTCCATCCGTCTGAGGATGATAAGCTGTGCTCATGTCTAAACGAGAACCAAAAGATTTGTGCATTGCTTGCCACAATTCTGAAGTGAAACGTGCGTCACGATCAGAGATAATAGAGGTTGGCACCCCGTGCCTCGAAACCACTTCTTTTAAGTAGATGTCTGCTAAGGTAGAGAACTTGTCTGTTTCTTTAATAGCCAGGAAGTGAGCAGACTTTGTGAGTCGATCCACGATCACCCAAATAGTATCATTTCCGCGCTGAGATCTAGGTAAGCCTGTAACAAAATCCATGGAAATTTGTTCCCATTTCCATTGTGGTATCTCAGGTTGTTGGAGTGGGCCTGATGGTTTCTGGTATTCTGCCTTGACTCTCGCACAAGTCAAGCATTTGCTAACGTATGTTGCTATATGGGCCTTCATGCTAGGCCACCAGTATGTAGTTTTGATATCGTGGTACATTTTATCCGAACCTGGATGTACCGAGTAGCGAGACTTATGAGCTTCATCCATTACAAGCTCGCGTAGGTTACCATAGAGTGGGACCCAAATGCGTCCTGTGACGTAGTAAGCACCATCTTCCTTCTGTTCTAAGCGTTGCCTTGAGCCACGTAGGGCTTCAGCCCTGAGGTTTTCTGGTTTCAATGCTTCTACCTGAGCATTTCGTATCTGGGAAGGAAGACTAGACTGTATAGTGAGTTGTAAAGCTCGCACGCGCTTAGGCGTGGTGTCCTTTCGACTGAGGGCGTCAGCCACAACATTGGCTTTGCCTGGATGGTACCTGATTGAGCATTCGTAGTCGTTTAGCAGTTCGACCCACCGTCGTTGTCGCATATTCAGTTCCTTCTGTTTGAATATATGTTCGAGGCTTCTGTGGTCAGTGTAGATAGCACATTTGGTACCGTACAAGTAGTGTCGCCATATCTTAAGTGCAAAGACGACCGCTCCCAGCTCTAGGTCGTGTGTAGTGTAATTCCGTTCGTGAATCTTAAGTTGGCGCGAAGCATAAGCAATGACTTTATCCCTTTGCATCAATACACATCCAAGACCCTGGATAGATGCATCGCAATAGACTACAAAATCGTCCGTGCCTTCAGGCAAAGAGAGGATAGGTGCGCTACAGAGTCTATCCTTTAAGTGCTGGAACGCTGTTTCCTGTGCATTACCCCAACGATAAACAACACCTTTCTGTGTCAGTAGTGTAAGCGGCTGTGCGATCCTTGAGAAGTCTTTGATGAACCGTCGGTAATAACCCGCCAAACCCAAGAATTGGCGTATTTCTGTTGGTGTGCGAGGTGCAGGCCAGTTCTTGATCGAATCCACCTTGGATGGATCAACATGGATCCCATCCTTGTTTACCACGTGGCCTAGAAAGTGGACTTCACGAAGCCAGAAGTCGCATTTTGAAAACTTAGCGTATAGCTGTTCCGTTCGAAGAAGTTCCAAAATAAGTCGTAAGTGCTGCTCGTGTTCCTCCTGACTCTTCGAATAGATCAGGATGTCGTCGATGAAAACAATGACAAACTTGTCGAGATAAGGTTTACACACCCTGTTCATAAGATCCATGAAAACCGCAGGCGCGTTCGTTAGCCCGAATGGCATGACCAGAAACTCGTAATGGCCATAGCGTGTTCTGAATGCTGTTTTGGAGACGTCCTCATCCCGGACTCTCAGTTGATGATACCCTGACCTTAGGTCAATCTTCGAGTAATAGCTCGACCCTTGCAACTGGTCAAATAAATCGTCGATGCGTGGAAGAGGATAGCGATTCTTCACAGTCACCTTGTTCAATTCGCGGTAGTCTATACACATGCGGAAGGTACCGTCCTTCTTCTTTACAAATAGTACTGGAGCTCCCCAAGGCGAAGAGCTAGGACGTATGAAACCCTTTTCCAAGAGTTCTTGCAGTTGCTTTGACGGTTCTTCCAGTTTCGTTGGAGCTAAGCGATAAGGTGCTCGAGCTATAGGTGCTGCTCCTGGAGCTAGCTCGATCTGAAATTCGACCTGACGATGAGGCGGTAACCCAGGTAGCTCTTCAGGAAACACTTGAGGAAAATCGCGTACTACAGGGATATCCTCAATCTTTTTCTCTTTCTTCGACGTATCAGTAACGAGTGCTAAAACAGCTGTGTGGCCCTTACGTAAACACTTCTGAGCCTTCAAGAAAGAAATGATGCCACTCACGACACCACTCTTGTCGCCTTGAACTTCGAGAGGTTCTTTACCAGAACGGGGAATACGAATGATCTTCTCCTTGCATAGGATCTCTGCTTATTGTTGGGATAACCAATCCATACCGATGACGATGTCGAAACTACTCAGAGTTATAGGAATGAGGTCGATAAAGAAAGTCTGACCAGCGAGGATAAGATTACAACCTTGAACTATGTGTGTGGCCTCTAAACTTTTACCGTTAGCTAACTCTACGACATGTTTGGTGTTCAAAAGTGTTGGTGCGCGTTTAAGCATTTGACTAGTTTTCAGAGACATATAACTGGTATCCGCACCCGAATCAAATAATACAGTAACATAAAAGTCGTCGAGAAGAAACTTACCCATAATCACATTAGGATCGTTCCTTGCATCAGCCTGACCAATCACAAATGCACGACCCCTAGCACCATTGTTGTTGTTTCCCCCATTGTTGTTGTTCCCATTGCCCTGGTTGTTGTTGTTATTCTGATTCTGGTTTAACTGTGGGCAATCCCGCTTAAAGTGGCCTTCAGCCCCGCACTGAAAGCATCCCCTAATTCCTTGTTGTTGTTGTTGCGGCTGGTTTCGTGGAGCTGGTGGCTGTTGTTGCTGGTTTTGATTTACAGGTCGTGGGCTCCTACAATCCTTGGCCTCATGACCCATCTTGAAACATCTTTGACAACGACCCTTGTTGCACTGGCCACTGTGGTGCCTGTTACAATTGTGGCACTTGGGGTGGTTTCCTCGATAAACTCTCTGCCCATGACTACCAGATGACTGCTGACTGGGACTCTGATAATCATTAATCTTGCGTTGCTGAGCTTGAGACTGAACAGTAGCTGAACCTCTGCTGGAATCCCCCTCCCATTTCCGCTTGTTGTCGCTGGGAGTAGCAGGTATAGCTGAAGTAGTAGCGGTAGTAGTACTGATGCGTTTAGGCAACTTGTTTTGCTCCACCGCCTGGTCAGTAAGACGGTGAGCCAACTGTACAACCTGCTGGTAGGTGGCAAGGTTTGCTGAAGTCACATGACTTTGGATTTCTAGTACTAGACCACCGAGATAAAGTTCAATACGCTTAGCTGGAGGGTCCACCATAGTAGGACACAGTAATGCGAGCTCATTAGATCTCTTAGTAAACGCCTCAATCTCTGACCCCGTCATCTTGAGGTTGAAGAACTCGACTTCTAGCTTATGAATATCATCTCGGCTGCAGTATTCCTCTTTGATCATTTCCTTAAAGTTGTTCCATGGGGTGGCGTTAGCAGCAACTAACCCTAGTATTTGGACCTGAGCCTTCCACCATGTGAGGGCTAAACCCTCGAGGGTACCAGTAGCATACTTCACCCTGCGTGCCTCAGGGCATTCACACATTTCGAACACAGACTCTAGCTTCTCGAACCAGTGGAGAAGGCCTACGGCTCCTTCAGTGCCGCTAAAAGTAGTTGGACGACAGTCCATGAAAGTCTTGAAAGCGCAGACAGGTGGTTGACCTGTTGTGTAAGAATCAGAGTAAGGTTAAACACAAGAGTTGGTTTAGGAATGTAGGATCTAAGGATCCTAGTGTGAGTTCTAACTGCAGGGTATACCTCCTGCTTGTGCGGCTGCAACTGCCGCAGCAACTTGTTCGTTAATGAGAGCCGTCAACTGGGCTTGTGTCATGTTGATACGTCCAGACATGATCTTCATAGTAAAGATAACATAAGTAAGAGAGGTTCGTGAATAGTGCGATGACAGAAGAGAGTGAGCACACAAGTATTCTCAAGCAATAACATATAGTAGGTTCTGTAATCTAAGCATACCACGAGCAAAGTTCTAGGTAATTCTAGCAAGTAGGTAGAGTAACATGAATAGTAGTACCTATGATGTTGAGCCTTGCACATGGAGCGAAGCGTCGTTGTGGATCGTTGAGAGCATTGTTCTGGTTATAGTCTGGTTTTAACAAAATCGTTTTCCCCTTATTAAAACCGAGTTCTCTATAACCAATGGCTCTGATACCAATCTGTCACACCCCCAAAATCCACACGCGGAGTATCACCGCTTGGAGGCGTGACTGACCAGGATCAAGCCACCAATCATATCAAACATAATGAGTATCAAATGTCATTTAAACCAAACGATATGAAAGGTGTTCAAACAAAACATGTTAAGTGTATAGCGGAAGCATAAAAATGTACACCCAATGTAAGTAATAAGTTCAATGTTTAATGTTTCAATATAAGATCTACAATCTGTGCCCACAACGACCGCATCTCCCGTGCAAGCTCCAAATGTACCTAAGGTCCTGCAAGGCATGCAGCAGAGAGTCAACAACTAGTTGAGCGAGTTCACAGTTAATAGTTCGTTATAACAAATCATATGTGCATTTGGTGGGGGCTTCCCATGTAAATACGTACTAATGGTGGGGGTTTCCCATGGTAATATGCATTACTAGTGGGGGGTTCCCACGTTTATCTTTACTAATGGGGGCTTCCCATGTTTGTACTTACTAGACTATTTGCAACCATGTGTTCTTCTTAATCCGAGAACAGGAATACGTACAAGGTCACGTAGGATTTACGTGAGTGCCCTTCCCCGAGGACAGTGGTACGTGTGGGGTTTTACGTAGGTTTTACGTAAGTGTCCTTCCGACCCGGAAGACAATGGTAGGTATTAGTTTACGTAGGTTTTACGTAAGTGTCCTCCCGACCCGGGAGACAATGGTATACTAGGTTACGTAGGTTTTACGTAAGTGTCCTGACTATCCTGAGGACGATGGTCTACAGTCTAGTGCTAGCGTAAGTACGAGTAGTTATCCATTTCAAATAATCCATCCCAATTCCCAACCCGAGAATCCCATGCCTTGGCTGTGTGAACTCACCTTGGTTTGCTCGGTATGCTAAGTATGCGCTCGCAAATAAATCAATCACGTCCTAGAGTATGCACGTATACATAATCAGTTTGTGTTCAAGTTGTTCACGTATAAACATGTAGCACGTATTCACAATCATATACAAGATAGTTATACTTAACAGCAGTTAACTAACCCGGTTAACTTCTAACAGCAATAAAGTAAGTTACTGTGCTGATTACACATATTGGCGAAACACAATAGTTGGCGAAACACATACATTGGCGAAACACATTTCCTGTTTCGTCGTGGTCATGTTTGGCGAAACAGAATTCTAATTCGTCGATTGCTCTTGGCGAAACACATTCTGTTTCGCCGAGAGTTCTGTTTCGTCGGACAGTTCAGTTACGTCATATCAGTTACGAAATCCTACAGAAAACCCTAGTTGCCGTCATCATCTAAACAGCAATCATGCAGAAATCATTTAACGTATCATCATTATCCAATCATTGATACAATACAGTAATCATTCATATTCATGTATCTTAGTCTCATGTATTACCTCCAACACATCGTATCATATCTAGTTTACGTAATACGTTCATGCGAAATCCTTTCCTATGTATATATGTGTATTATCAGTTTAACGACGAGCAAAACATATGATATCTACAGAACAGCAAACCCTGATAATGAACAAATTAATCAGTTTCACAAACAACATCGATACGTGACCTCCAATTCTGCAAACCCTAACTATGATTATCATGTGGATCGATCGATGGAACGGAATACACATTTAACACATAACAATCAGAACATAAACAATCGATCAACATCCGATATAACTCAAACAAATCAAACAAGAATTAACACTAACCGCAATGACAAAGTATGATCAATCTAGCGGGTTTCGGAGTAACACAAGGTTGCCGTCACAGTGAGGGAGCTCTAGGGTTTCGGTTGTTATGATGAAAGTGTGAAACTGATGTTGTTTTACGTATTAAAACTCGAAATAACATGTTGGGCCCGCACTGGGCTTCGGCGGATCTGGGCTTGGAGAAACACACTGTTTCGTCGAGATGTAGATGGCGAAACAGGTTCTGTTTCATCGGAACTGGTTATGGCGAAACACTCTTGTGTTTCGTCTTTTCTTTTATAGTTTAACAGTTTAAGTTTCTCAAACAGCATACATGCTATACAATCAAACACATAATCATGTAAATACAATCGTTTATTATAACACAAGTGCACAGTTACAAGTCAGTCAAGTCAATCAACCAAACAGTCAAAGTCAACGTGCATTAAATGCAAATATGAAGGTCGGAAACTCGAGTTGTCACATTATCCCCAACTTGAAAGAAATTTCGTCCCGAAATTTAGCATGCGGTTACTGAGGAAAGCTAACGGTGTGACGTTGTTTACCTGTATTGTATCGCGGCTCCCCGAACAGGTTTGCGAAGATTACTGGTTTTCTTGGGGTGTCACATTATCCCCCCGTTGATTTGGAATTTCGTCCTGAAATTCTGTAGTAGTAGCTTCAGCCTCAGTAGTGGTTGCTTGGCTTCCGAATAACTGGGGATATTTGAGTTCCATTTGATCTTCACGCTCCCAGGTGAACTCTGGGCCGCGGCGGGAGTTCCAACGAACTCGTACAAGAGGGATTCTCGTGTTCTTGAGGACCTTAACATCCCGGTCCGTGATTTCAACAGGTTCCTCGACGAAGTGCAACCGCTCGTCGATAGTGAGTTCCTTCAAGGGAACTATGTGGGTCTCATCTGACATACACTTCTTCAGATTCGACACGTGAAAAACGTTGTGAACTGCACTGAGTTCAGCTGGTAAGTTCAATATGTAGGCTACCCTGCCTATCTTCTCAGTAACTTCGAAAGGTCCGACGTATCATGGATTGAGTTTGCCGCGTTTGCCAAAACGAACCACACCCTTCCAGGGCGAAACTTTGAGTAGCGCTCGATCCCCAACTTGAAATTCGAGTAGTTTTCTATCTTTATCAGCGTATGCTTTCTGACGGTCACGAGCTGCCGCCATGCGTTGTCGTATTTGAGCAATCTTTTCAGTAGTATCAACTACCATTTATGGACCTGTGATTTGACTATCTCCCACCTCTGCCCAACAGAGAGGTGACCGGCATTTACGCCCGTACAATGCCTCGAATGGTGCAGCTTTAATGCTGGTGTGGTAGCTGTTGTTGTACGAAAATTCCACAAGTGGCAGATGTTTTTCCCAACCATTGCCAAAGTCGATTACGCACGCACGAAGCATGTCTTCTAGTGTTTGAATAGTGCGCTCAGACTGTCCATCCGTCTGAGGATGATAAGCTGTGCTCATGTCTAAACGAGAACCAAAAGATTTGTGCATTGCTTGCCACAATTCTGAAGTGAAACGTGCGTCACGATCAGAGATAATAGAGGTTGGCACCCCGTGCCTCGAAACCACTTCTTTTAAGTAGATGTCTGCTAAGGTAGAGAACTTGTCTGTTTCTTTAATAGCCAGGAAGTGAGCAGACTTTGTGAGTCGATCCACGATCACCCAAATAGTATCATTTCCGCGCTGAGATCTAGGTAAGCCTGTAACAAAATCCATGGAAATTTGTTCCCATTTCCATTGTGGTATCTCAGGTTATTGGAGTGGGCCTGATGGTTTCTGGTATTCTGCCTTGACTCTCGCACAAGTCAAGCATTTGCTAACGTATGTTGCTATATGGGCCTTCATGCTAGGCCACCAGTATGTAGTTTTGATATCGTGGTACATTTTATCCGAACCTGGATGTACCGAGTAGCGAGACTTATGAGCTTCATCCATTACAAGCTCGCGTAGGTTACCATAGAGTGGGACCCAAATGCGTCCTGTGACGTAGTAAGCACCATCTTCCTTCTGTTCTAAGCGTTGCCTTGAGCCACGTAGGGCTTCAGCCCTGACGTTTTCTGGTTTCAATGCTTCTACCTGAGCATTTCGTATCTGGGAAGGAAGACTAGACTGTATAGTGAGTTGTAAAGCTCGCACGCGCTTAGGCGTGGTGTCCTTTCGACTGAGGGCGTCAGCCACAACATTGGCTTTGCCTGGATGGTACCTGATTGAGCATTCGTAGTCGTTTAGCAGTTCGACCCACCGTCGTTGTCGCATATTCAGTTCCTTCTGTTTGAATATATGTTCGAGGCTTCTGTGGTCAGTGTAGATAGCACATTTGGTACCGTACAAGTAGTGTCGCCATATCTTAAGTGCAAAGACGACTGCTCCCAGCTCTAGGTCGTGTGTAGTGTAATTCCGTTCGTGAATCTTAAGTTGGCGCGAAGCATAAGCAATGACTTTATCCCTTTGCATCAATACACATCCAAGACCCTGGATAGATGCATCGCAATAGACTACAAAATCGTCCGTGCCTTCAGGCAAAGAGAGGATAGGTGCGCTACAGAGTCTATCCTTCAAGTGCTGGAACGCTGTTTCCTGTGCATTACCCCAACGATAAACAACACCTTTCTGTGTCAGTAGTGTAAGCGGCTGTGCGATCCTTGAGAAGTCTTTGATGAACCGTCGGTAATAACCCGCCAAACCCAAGAATTGGCGTATTTCTGTTGGTGTGCGAGGTGCAGGCCAGTTCTTGATCGAATCCACCTTGGATGGATCAACATGGATCCCATCCTTGTTTACCACGTGGCCTAGAAAGTGGACTTCACGAAGCCAGAAGTCGCATTTTGAAAACTTAGCGTATAGCTGTTCCGTTCGAAGAAGTTCCAAAATAAGTCGTAAGTGCTGCTCGTGTTCCTCCTGACTCTTCGAATAGATCAGGATGTCGTCGATGAAAACAATGACAAACTTGTCGAGATAAGGTTTACACACCCTGTTCATAAGATCCATGAAAACCGCAGGCGCGTTCGTTAGCCCGAATGGCATGACCAGAAACTCGTAATGGCCATAGCGTGTTCTGAATGCTGTTTTGGAGACGTCCTCATCCCGGACTCTCAGTTGATGATACCCTGACCTTAGGTCAATCTTCGAGTAATAGCTCGACCCTTGCAACTGGTCAAATAAATCGTCGATGCGTGGAAGAGGATAGCGATTCTTCACAGTCACCTTGTTCAATTCGCGGTAGTCTATACACATGCGGAAGGTACCGTCCTTCTTCTTTACAAATAGTACTGGAGCTCCCCAAGGCGAAGAGCTAGGACGTATGAAACCCTTTTCCAAGAGTTCTTGCAGTTGCTTAGACAGTTCTTCCAGTTCCGTTGGAGCTAAGCGATAAGGTGCTCGAGCTATAGGTGCTGCTCCTGGAGCTAGCTCGATCTGAAATTCGACCTGACGATGAGGCGGTAACCCAGGTAGCTCTTCAGGAAACACTTGAGGAAAATCGCGTACTACAGGGATATCCTCAATCTTTTTCTCTTTCTTCGACGTATCAGTAACGAGTGCTAAAACAGCTGTGTGGCCCTTACGTAAACACTTCTGAGCCTTCAAGAAAGAAATGATGCCACTCACGACACCACTCTTGTCGCCTTGAACTTCGAGAGGTTCTTTACCAGAACGGGGAATACGAATGATCTTCTCCTTGCATAGGATCTCTGCTTGTTGTTGGGATAACCAATCCATACCGATGACGATGTCGAAACTACTCAGAGTTATAGGAATGAGGTCGATAAAGAAAGTCTGACCAGCGAGGATAAGATTACAACCTTGAACTATGTGTGTGGCCTCTAAACTTTTACCGTTAGCTAACTCTACGACATGTTTGGTGTTCAAAAGTGTTGGTGCGCGTTTAAGCATTTGACTAGTTTTCAGAGACATATAACTGGTATCCGCACCCGAATCAAATAATACAGTAACATAAAAGTCGTCGAGAAGAAACTTACCCATAATCACATTAGGATCGTTCCTTGCATCAGCCTGACCAATCACAAATGCACGACCCCTAGCACCATTGTTGTTGTTTCCCCCATTGTTGTTGTTCCCATTGCCCTGGTTGTTGTTGTTATTCTGATTCTGGTTTAACTGTGGGCAATCCCGCTTAAAGTGGCCTTCAGCCCCGCACTGAAAGCATCCTCTAATTCCTTGTTGTTGTTGTTGCGGCTGGTTTCGTGGAGCTGGTGGCTGTTGTTGCTGGTTTTGATTTACAGGTCGTGGGCTCCTACAATCCTTGGCCTCATGACCCATCTTGAAACATCTTTGACAACGACCCTTGTTGCACTGGCCACTGTGGTGCCTGTTACAATTGTGGCACTTGGGGTGGTTTCCTCGATAAACTCTCTGCCCATGACTACCAGATGACTGCTGACTGGGACTCTGATAATCATTAATCTTGCGTTGCTGAGCTTGAGACTGAACGGTAGCTGAACCTCTGCTGGAATCCCCCTCCCATTTCCGCTTGTTGTCGCTGGGAGTAGCAGGTATAGCTGAAGTAGTAGCGGTAGTAGTACTGATGCGTTTAGGCAACTTGTTTTGCTCCACCGCCTGGTCAGTAAGACGGTGAGCCAACTGTACAACCTGCTGGTAGGTGGCAAGGTTTGCTGAAGTCACATGACTTTGGATTTCTGGTACTAGACCACCGAGATAAAGTTCAATACGCTTAGCTGGAGGGTCCACCATAGTAGGACACAGTAATGCGAGCTCATTAGATCTCTTAGTAAACGCCTCAATCTCTGACCCCGTCATCTTGAGGTTGAAGAACTCGACTTCTAGCTTATGAATATCATCTCGGCTGCAGTATTCCTCTTTGATCATTTCCTTAAAGTTGTTCCATGGGGTGGCGTTAGCAGCAACCAACCCTAGTATTTGGACCTGAGCCTTCCACCATGTGAGGGCTAAACCCTCGAGGGTACCAGTAGCATACTTCACCCTGCGTGCCTCAGGGCATTCACACATTTCGAACACAGACTCTAGCTTCTCGAACCAGTGGAGAAGGCCTACGGCTCCTTCAGTGCCGCTAAAAGTAGTTGGACGACAGTCCATGAAAGTCTTGAAAGTGCAGACAGGTGGTTGACCTGTTGTGTAAGAATCAGAGTAAGGTTAAACACAAGAGTTGGTTTAGGAATGTAGGATCTAAGGATCCTAGTGTGAGTTGTAACTGCAGGGTATACCTCCTGCTTGTGCGGCTGCAACTGCCGCAGCAACTTGTTCGTTAATGAGAGCCGTCAACTGGGCTTGTGTCATGTTGATACGTCCAGACATGATCTTCATAGTAAAGATAACATAAGTAAGAGAGGTTCGCGAATAGTGCGATGACAGAAGAGAGTGAGCACACAAGTATTCTCAAGCAATAACATATAGTAGGTTCTGTAATCTAAGCATACCACGAGCAAAGTTCTAGGTAATTCTAGCAAGTAGGTAGAGTAACATGAATAGTAGTACCTATGATGTTGAGCCTTGCACGTGGAGCGAAGCGTCGTTGTGGATTGTTGAGAGCATTGTTCTGGTTATAGTCTGGTTTTAACAAAATCGTTTTCCCCTTATTAAAACCGAGTTCTCTATAACCAATGGCTCTGATACCAATCTGTCACACCCCCAAAATCCACACGCAGAGTATCACCGCTTGGAGGCGTGACTGACCAGGATCAAGCCACCAATCATATCAAACATAATGAGTATCAAATGTCATTTAAACCAAACGATATGAAAGGTGTTCAAACAAAACATGTTAAGTGTATAGCGGAAGCATAAAAATGTACACCCAATGTAAGTAATAAGTTCAATGTTTAATGTTTCAATATAAGATCCACAATCCGTGCCCACAACGACCGCATCTCCCGTGCAAGCTCCAAATGTACCTAAGGTCCTGCAAGGCATGCAGCAGAGAGTCAACAACTAGTTGAGCGAGTTCACAGTTAATAGTTCGTTATAACAAATCATATGTGCATTTGGTGGGGGCTTCCCATGTAAATACGTACTAATGGTGGGGGTTTCCCATGGTAATATGCATTACTAGTGGGGGGTTCCCACGTTTATCTTTACTAATGGGGGCTTCCCATGTTTGTACTTACTAGACTATTTGCAACCATGTGTTCTTCTTAATCCGAGAACAGGAATACGTACAAGGTCACGTAGGATTTACGTGAGTGCCCTTCCCCGAGGACAGTGGTACGTGTGGGGTTTTACGTAGGTTTTACGTAAGTGTCCTTCCGACCCGGAAGACAATGGTAGGTATTAGTTTACGTAGGTTTTACGTAAGTGTCCTCCCGACCCGGGAGACAATGGTAGATACTAGGTTACGTAGGTTTTACGTAAGTGTCCTGACTATCCTGAGGACGATGGTCTACAGTCTAGTGCTAGCGTAAGTACGAGTAGTTATCCATTTCAAATAATCCATCCCAATTCCCAACCCGAGAATCCCATGCCTTGGCTGTGTGAACTCACCTTGGTTTGCTCGGTATGCTAAGTATGCGCTCGCAAATAAATCAATCACGTCCTAGAGTATGCACGTATACATAATCAGTTTGTGTTCAAGTTGTTCACGTATAAACATGTAGCACGTATTCACAATCATATACAAGATAGTTATACTTAACAGCAGTTAACTAACCCGGTTAACTTCTAACAGCAATAAAGTAAGTTACTGTGCTGATTACACATATTGGCGAAACACAATAGTTGGCGAAACACATACATTGGCGAAACACATACATTGGCGAAACACATTTCCTGTTTCGTCGTGGTCATGTTTGGCGAAACAGAATTCTAATTCGTCGATTGCTCTTGGCGAAACACATTCTGTTTCGCTGAGAGTTCTGTTTCGTCGGACAGTTCAGTTACGTCATATCAGTTACGAAATCATACAGAAAACCCTAGTTGCCGTCATCATCTAAACAGCAATCATGCAGAAATCATTTAACGTATCATCATTATCCAATCATTGATACAATACAGTAATCATTCATATTCATGTATCTTAGTCTCATGTATTACCTCCAACACATCGTATCATATCTAGTTTACGTAATACGTTCATGCGAAATCCTTTCCTATGTATATATGTGTATTATCAGTTTAACGACGAGCAAAACATATGATATCTACAGAACAGCAAACCCTGATAATGAACATATTAATCAGTTTCACAAACAACATCGATACGTGACCTCCAATTCTGCAAACCCTAACTATGATTATCATGTGGATCGATCGATGGAACGGAATACACATTTAACACATAACAATCAGAACATAAACAATCGATCAACATCCGATATAACTCAAACAAATCAAACAAGAATTAACACTAACCGCAATGACAAAGTATGATCAATCTAGCGGGTTTCGGAGTAACACAAGGTTGCCGTCACAGTGAGGGAGCTCTAGGGTTTCGGTTGTTATGATGAAAGTGTGAAACTGATGTTGTTTTACGTATTAAAACTCGAAATAACATGTTGGTCCCGCACTGGGCTTCGGCGGATCTGGGCTTGGCGAAACACACTGTTTCGTCGAGATGTAGATGGCGAAACAGGTTCTGTTTCGTCGGAACTGGTTATGGCGAAACACTCTTGTGTTTCGTCTTTTCTTTTATAGTTTAACAGTTTAAGTTTCTCAAACAGCATACATGCTATACAATCAAACACATAATCATGTAAATACAATCGTTTATTATAACACAAGTGCACAGTTACAAGTCAGTCAAGTCAATCAACCAAACAGTCAAAGTCAACGTGCATTAAATGCGAATATGAAGGTCGGAAACTCGAGTTGTCACAAACTCAACCATATGTAAAATGCACAAAAACAAGGTATTGAAGTAAAACATGGTTTAAATCAAAGTTATGTTTTGTGGAACAAATGCATGCTATACTGATATAAACATCTATGCGGTATTGTTATAATGCATACATCCAAGCCTTGTGACAGTGGTAAATGTATATCGAATTCGGTCATTCCTTCCACCCAAACAAACCTAGGGTTCAGGAACGGGAGTTGTCAAGTCCTATGGTACCATTACCTACTAACGAGCGGCGTAGCTAATGTTAATGAATGTACATTGTCCCATTTGAACAAACCAAATGTCCTACCAAAATGTAAGCATGTGATGAATAACAAATGTACTAAGTATGCACACAATGGACATACATAGCATAAAATGTAATGTAAAATAATGTACTAAGTATGCACACAATGGACATACATAGCATAAAATGTAATGTAAAATGATGTACTAAGTATGCACACAATGGGCATACATAGCATAAAATGTAATGTAAAATGATGTACTAAGTATGCACACAACGGGCATACATAGCATAAAATGTAATGTTAAACGATGTACTAAGTATGCACACAATGGACATACATAGCAAAAACACAATGAAATCATGTACTATAAATGTACTAATGAACATAGCAAGTATCTGATGTGAAAACAGGAAAGCATGAAAGTAACAAGTAGCCACATGTGTTTCACCCCAAAATGTTTGGAAAACAGTAAAAGTGGGGACTATGTACTCACTTGAGATTGCTTAGTAGTCCTTGAGTAACAACCAAACAATGCTAGAGATCACGGATATCAAACGGCACCTAATATAGGTAACTATGTTAATATACCGGACCTAAATCGGAGGATTGGATAGAATGAGGGCTCGTAAACCAAATGAGTTGGGGAACTCATGTAATATGGTTTAACAAGGCCTACATACTACAATGAAACCTAACCTAAGTGCTTACGACCCATTACGACCCGTTTAGGTAGCTTATGCTACTTTAACGCGTCGTTCGCGTGAAACGCGTTCGGAACGCCTAACTAGTCCTATGATAAGTAAAATATGCCTTTTTTTTTGGGTAAAGGGTTACCCCGGTGATTCTATATATTCACAACCAAAACATAACAAGTAGTGTAGAGAACCTACACTAGTTCAAACATGAGACATGCCTCATGAATGTAAACCAAACGACACAAAGAAACAACCAAAAATACAAACCACCTAGACAAACTTCTAGCACAAACCAAAAACAATAGAAAGTTTTAACATGTCTAATTATGTTACATAATCAGTTAAGTGACGAAAGTTTAGGTTACATATGCTTAATTACCAATTACACATGAAAAGGGTATTTCGGTAATTTACCTAAGGCATATAAACTACCTATCATACAACTACTTAACGAAGCGACCATAAGGTATAACCTCGGAAGGTTATTCCCTATATACTATGGTCACCTAATGTGTTTGGTCGGATCCTAATGATCGACCAAACGGGTCGGGTTCAAAAGTATAAACGATTGTTTAGATCGCTTACCTTACGACCCTATATAAGCACTAAACTAAAAGTGACGAGCTAAGCATGTTAAAACATGCTTAACTAAGTTTAAAAAACAGGTTTGGTATCAAAACAAACGGTTTTGATACCTATAAGTAGTTTGGTTACAAAATACGCAATAACACGCATTTTGGCCGAAACTACGACTCGTCACTGAGCCTAGATAACGTGGTAATCTGTAGGTATAGTCACTAGGGACTATAACCATCGTGATTACGCTCACGTTATGAAGTTCAAACGAACTTTGCATTGACCATAAACTGGTCAACACAGAAAGTCAAACAAAGTTTGACTTTTAACGCTAAACGAATAAAAAGAACGAAGGAACACTTATAAAGGGTCCCCGCAAGCTAATCTCGATCCAAGTAGCTCAGGTATGAAGCAATGGCTTCAACTTAGAGCTTCTTAGATCAGATTTGTGGGTTTTGCAAGGAATTGAGGTGGGTATTTATAGGATTAGGACCACCGTTAGGATCGTTTCTTGAAAACCGTGATCGAATCTCATCCGTACACTTGTTGGAATGTTATGGAACATCAATTGGCCCCCACCATCAGGTATCAACATGTGGCATTGGGTTTGGGAGTGCTTAACAGCTGTAACCAGCTGTTTGGAAGTTTCTGATGTGCTGGGGACCCCTTACGGTCCGTAAGCCAGCTACTTTGCAGAATTGGCAGATTTGGTCCCTGCACCTTGTTTCATTGCGTAACGGCACTTCTAACACCCGTCAAACCCAATTTCAAGCTCCACAATGATGTTAAGACATAGGGAACATGAAATATGCTTGAAAACATCACTGATGTCGGTTCGTTTGGCCGTACGATTGCGTTGTTCGGTTAATTACGACGGAAGTCGTAACGGACGCAAAAACGGTCCAAAATGCGCGACGAACGGAATTTTGACAAGCCAAACACTAAAGCATAATATTATAATGCTTACATAAATTTTTGGATGTCCGGATGTATTCAGAACGTAAGTTATGCGCGAAAGTGCAAACTTGTGCACTTTTTGACGCTTTTAGTCCCTGAATGACCCAAAAGTTTATTTTAGCACACCGAACCCCTCAAAGCCTATTTCTAAGCTATGTAAAGAATGGTTGCAGTGAAGCAAAAAAACCCCTAATTTCTCTCTCTAGCTATGGCGATTTTGTGCTTCCCTCTTACCTTAGATTTTTCTTCATGATCTCCGTATAACAGTCTGATCATCGGAGTATTGATTATCAATACGTCTGATTCGAACTAGTTAGCGGAAGGATTGTTTTTAAATCTAGGGTTTTTGTTTTCTAGTCGTCAAGCTTGTTAGGGTTTTTTGTTTTTTCGTTTTCGGCTGTGGTTTTCTTGGATTCTCGGTTTTCTGCGTGCATGGTTGTCTTATTTTTTGCTTAAAGGAGAGAGTCGGTTGTGTTTGCAATGGATGATCGTCCAAAACATGATGATGTTGTGAAGGGGGATCGGGGTAAGCCGCCATTACAGTATAAGGGATTGGCCAGTAGAGTCGTGAACATAGATGGAAATCCAGTGCTCCCAAGGAGGGGTACGGTGCAGAATTTGCAGTCTGATTCGAAATTGTTTAATGTCATTGATGAGTTATCAAAGATTACCATTCCTGTTCAATTGCCGGAATATCCAGAATCGGAAAATAATGTCCCTGCTCATGGTTTTCAAGAATCACAATCGGTTCAAGGTACCAGCTCAAACCCTAAGTCTTATGTGGATTCTGTTGTGGGTAGTAGTGTTCCGAAAGTTAACTTTCGATCTTTGTCGAGTTCGGTTGTGCATGAAGGCTGTGATGTCGTTCTTCCTAAGGAATCTGTTAGAACAGTGCAGCAAAAATTGTCTAATACCATTTATGGGTATTTTTTGGGAGACCGTCTTGCTTTTCCGGTTGTTGACTATTACGTTAAAGTTAATTGGAAAAAATATGGTTTGCAAAAGACGATGATGAACGCAAACGGATTTTTCTTTTTTAAGTTTAATGATGAAGGTGGAATGTTGAATGTGATTAAAGATGGTCCGTGGATTATCAGGTCTCAACCTATTTTCTTGAATATATGGACTCCTACTACTAAGTTGGAGAAGAAAGAAGTAAAGCAAGTGCAAGTCTGGGTAAAAATTCATGATGTTCCTATTGCGGCTTATACGGAGGATGGCCTTAGTCTTATAGCTACAACAATTGGAGAGCCAAAGATGCTGGATTCGTTTACTTCGTCTATGTGTACGGAATCATGGGGCCGTAGTAGCTATGCTAGAGCTTTGGTGGAGATTTCGGCTGATAAGGAATTCCGTGAGGAAGTCACGATGGCTATACCTGAACCGGACGGGGAGGGTTTTATCAAAGAAACTATGTATGTGGAGTATGAATGGAGTCCACATCGTTGCGCGACATGTTGTGTTTTTGGGCACTCTAATGACATGTGTCCAAGAAAGCCAATCAAACATGCTAGATATGAGGATCAAAGTCGCAATATTCAAAGAAACAAACAAGTGAAAAAAACACCCAATGTGGATCACGAGGGGTATACGGAAGTTCATGGTAAGAAAGTGGCTAGGAAGGTGGGTATTCCGGTGAACAAAAATAAAAGTAAATTTGAATATCGTCCGGTGGGATCAAAGACTCAACCGAATATTTCTAATGGTTCAACGTCTATGCCGGTTAAAGTGAACAATTCTTTTGACGTGTTGAACCAAGTTGATTCGGAGGAAGGTACAAGTAACAAAGGGCCGCATAGGAATCAAGAGGAGACGGATGATGAAGTTGAGGAGGTATATAATGAAACGGATGTTTTTATGCAGCAAGGGTCGTTAAATATTAGAAGTAAACAAGGGGCAGGCACTCCTTCTCAGGTAGTTACTGATGGTTAGTCTTGCAGTATGGAATATAAGGGGGTTGAACCGCCCGCTTAAACAAATGGAGGTTCGACAAGCAGTGAAGGATTATAACTTGAGTTTGTGTGCTATTTTGGAGTCGCATGTGAATGTGAAGAATCTGGGTAAAGTGTGTAAATCGGTTTTTCGCTCGTGGGATTGGACTTCGAATGGTGGATGTTGTGATAAAGGCACAAGAATTATTATTGGGTGGAATCCTGTTATCTTTGATGTCATGATTTTAGCTCAATCTTCTCAGGTGATGCACTTACAACTTGTGTTTAAATTGGATAAAAGAATGGTTTTTTGTTCTATTGTTTATGCTGCCAATTATTATGCGACTAGAAGGGATTTGTGGCATCAACTTTCTATACATAAAAACCTTGTTGCTAATAAACCTTGGGTTATTTTGGGTGACTTTAATTCAGCTCTAAACATAGAGGATAAATCTATGGGAACGTCTTCTAGCTCTATAGGCATGAGGGAGTTCCAAGCTTGTGTCGATGACATTGAAGTGGTTGACATAAACCGAACGGGTATCCATTTTACATGGAGCCAAAAACCGAAACAGGGGGTAGGGTTATTAAAGAAGATTGATCGTGTTATGGGAAATACTCCTTTTGTGGCTGATTACCCGAATTCTGTTGCAATATTCAAGCCATATCGACTTTCGGATCATTGTCCATGTATTTTATCTATTCCGGAAGCGTTGAAAATGAAGCCGAGGTCTTTTAAATTCGCTAATTTTTTGGTTTTTAAACCAGAATTTTTAGAGATTGTCAAAAAGTATTGGGATTCCAATGTGGATGGGGTGCATCAGTTTAGAGTTGTCAAAAAACTTCGGTTGCTGAAAAACCCGCTTAGATCTTTGTTATTTAAGCAAGGTAATCTCCACAAGAAAGTTGAAAGCCTTAGATCGAAACTGGATGTGATCCAACAAAACATTGATCAGGACCCGTTAAACGTCGATATCCGGGCTGAAGAGGCTGCTATTAGTCGTGATTTACAGGAGGCATTGTTGGATGAGGAGCGTTTCTTGAAACAAAAGTCAAAGGTAGATTGGTTAGCGGCGGGTGATATGAACACTGCATTTTTTCACTCTTCTTTGAAAGCGAGAAATCATTTTACCAGGATTGAGGTTATTAAAGATGTAGGTGGGACTAGTTATGAAGGTGATATGGTGTATAAAGCATTTGTTCAGCATTATGAGAAATTTTTTGGTTCTCAAGGTGATATTTCGTTGGAGCCGGCTCCAGATTTATTTCCGCACAGATTATCTCATAATGTTGCTACTAATATGGTTAGACAGGTAACGATGGAGGAGGTCAGAAAAGCTATGTTTTCTATTGGTAATGACAAAGCTCCTGGGCCGGATGGTTATACAGCGGCTTTTTTCAAAAGTGCGTGGTCTCTGGTTGGCACGGATGTATCTAAAGCCATTATAGATTTTTTTCGAGACTGGTAATATGCTTCGGGAAATGAACCATACTCTTATTGTCCTTATTCCTAAGGTTTCGACTCCTACAAGTGTTACTGATTTCCGTCCGATTGCTTGTTGTAATGTCTTCTATAAATGCATCAGTAAAATTATTTCAGAAAGAATTAAAGGGGCTCTAAAAGACATTGTTAGCATCAACCAATCTGCGTTTGTTCCTGGTCGGAAAATTTCGGATAACATTCTTTTAACCCAAGAGTTAATGCATAATTATCACAGAGACGTGGGTCCTCCTAGATGCGCGTTTAAAGTAGATATTCAGAAAGCGTATGATACGGTCGATTGGAGGTTTCTTAAAAGTGTTCTAAATGGGTTTGGTTTTCATAGCAACATGGTTGGGTGGATTATGAAGTGTGTTTCAACGACCTCATTTTCAGTCTGTGTTAATGGCACGGTGCATGGTTTTTTCAAAGGTAAGCGTGGGTTGAGGCAAGGAGATCCAGTGTCCCCTTATTTATTTACTCTCGTTATGGAGGTCTTAACTGGTATTCTTCATCATTCGGTCAGAATTGATTCTTCGTTTAAGTTCCATAACAGATGTGAAAGGCAGCAGATTATAAATCTTTGTTTTGCGGATGACTTATTTCTCTTTGCAAAAGGGGAAGTGAATTCAGCTAATTGTATTATGTCTTCTCTTGCGAAATTCACCAAGATGTCCGGATTGGTTCCTAGTAACCAGAAAAGCACGATTTTCTTTTGTAATGTTAAAGATCATGTTAAACAAGCTATTCTGGATATTATGCCTTTTACGGAAGGAAAATTACCCGTGAAGTACTTGGGGGTTCCTCTCATTTCGGCTAGGCTTAGTTACAATGATTGTCGGGTGCTTGTGGAGAGATTGGAAAAACGCATTATGCATTGGAGGAACAAACTTTTATCATTTGCAGGAAGGCTTCAACTTATTATTTCAGTTCTTTCCTCTATGCATATTTACTGGTCATCGGTTTTCATCTTACCAGCTCGGATTATTCAGGAGTTAGAAGCTAAAATGAGAAATTTCCTATGGTCTCAGGATTCTTCGTTCAGCAAAGGTAAATCTAAAGTGTCTTGGAAGTTGGTTTGTACGCCTAAATATGAAGGGGGATTGGGTATTCGACGAATTGGAGATATGAACAAAGCTTTAATGTCTTCTCATATTTGGAGTATTGTTTCGAAGCGTGACTCTTTATGGGTTGATTGGATATATTCGTACCGGTTAAAAGATAAGAGTTTTTGGGTTAGCAAAACCCCTTCGAATAGTTGTTGGTCTTGGCGGAAAATCACTCAATTACGGCCATTGGTTAGGAAGCATATTTGGTCGGAGTTGGGTAATGGTATTAATACTTCAGCATGGTTCGATAATTGGAGTGTTTTGGGGCCTCTTGCTGATTTTGTGTCGGCCAGAAATATTGCGGATGCAGATTTTAGGTTGGATAACTCTGTGGCTGATGTGTATTCTAATGGTGCTTGGTTGTGGCCTACGGCTTGGAGGGATATATTTCCTGTTCTTAATCAGATTGATCAAGTTCATTTGGACGCTGCAAAAGTCGATAGATTATTATGGAAAGATGGTGATGATGTTAATGAGTTCTCGTCTTCGGGGGTATGGCATTCTCTTCGGCATAGAGAACCGGAAGTCGATTGGAGTAAAATTGTGTGGTTCGGCCAATGTATTCCGAGACATGCTTTCATGATGTGGTTGATTATGAAAGGTAAGCTTCTCACACAAGATAAAATTCTGAAATGGGATTTCGCTCGGAGAAAAAACATGAACATGATGTGCTGTTTATTATGTTATGAGAATTTTGATTCTCACAAGCACTTGTTTTTCGAATGTAAATATGCTTCTCAAGTGTGGAGTACAGTGAGAAATAGGGTGGGGATGGATTCGGTTTCGGCAAAATGGAGTGAGATTGTTAGCTGGCTTTGTTCTCGTGCGCAACAAAAACAGGTCGATACTTATGTTGCTAAATTACTTGTAGCTGCTGCTGCGTATAGTATTTGGCAAGAGAGGAATGCCAGATTGTTCAAAAACCAATTAAGACCTCCTGAGAAGGTTAGTGAAGTAATTGTGAAGACAGTTCGGTACAAGTTAATGGGAGTAAAACTGAAGAATACCGTTAGGGTGTGCAGAGTTCTTGAAGAATGGGAGATCCATACGAAAGAAAAGGACGATGATGGGGGATGAGTAGCTGTGTGTTTGGACAGTCTAGAAGTCTTGTCTAGGTGTTTTCCTTTTGGTTGTTTTTTTGTGTCGGTTTGGTTTGTTTTGGTTTACTTTCACGGGGAATGCCCCATGATTGAACTAGTGTAGATTCTCTACACTACTTGTTTTATTTGGTTGTGAATATATAGAATCACCGGGGTAACCCTTTACCAAAAAATAAGCTATGTAAAGAATAGTTATGGTATGTTTAACTTATGGTCATGTTCCGGAATGTCTGTTACAGTTCAAATCGGCAAACTTTCGCAGTTTGTCAAATTTAGTCCCTGTAAGTGATTTAACTTGATTTTGCCATACTAAAGCCTTCAAAACTTATTTCTAAGTTATTTAAAGGTTGTTTAAGGTATGTTAAGTATATTTCACTATTCCGGAGTGTTCGTTGCATTAAACTGGTTATATTTACGCATCAGTGCGCGTATAACCTTCCAGAAAGCGATTTAGAGCCCGAAATCGAACAAGAATTGATATGTGCAAATGATACACATATTTGTACAAATCCCAAGTATGAAATACAATATTTCATTGGTTTGGTATTTGTTTGATGGTCGCAGTGACCCAGGTGTCACACCAAAGGTCCTGCGTATTCAGGACCGATACGTTGTTGTATACCCGCATATATTTCTCTTTCTAACCGAACAATGACTAGTACACCTATGGTATTTCCTAATACAGGAGTAAAAATAGGGACAATTCCTATTTGATATAGCTATTTGTGCAAGTATTTTACGATTAAGAAACAATTGTCTCTTGTACAAATCATTTATGAATCTACTATAACTATAGCATACCCCCCTTTCGCGAATTGCTGCATTTATTTGAGTGATCCACAAACGACGAAAATTGATTTTTTGCCTATCCCTATCCCGATGAGCCGAAACCAAAGCTCTTATTTTTTGTTGAGTAATAGTTCGAGTAAGTCTTGAATGAGCCCCCCGAAAGCTTGATGCAAATAAACGAATTTTTGTTCTACGTCTCCCAGCGATATATCCCCGTCTAATTCTGGTCATTGAATAAATGAAACTTTAACGAATAACTAATCGATTTCCTTTCTTTCAGTTATTCTTTTGCCCCTTTCCTAGTATATGAATAACAAAACGGATTTTTCCAATGTATAAACTAATAATTCCAATGGCTTTGGCTACTATAACCTTCCCAACCACAATTTTTCTTTTTTTCGAGGCATTTCACCTCGAAATACGAAATTGTACTATACTAGGTATTAAAAAAGAAAAGTAATGATAAAGAAATAGTGGATTCCATCGTTTCTATGGTTACTTCTTAAACGGTGAGGTCTTCTCTATACACCAGAGCCTTTGCTTCATTTAATCAATGTTATTGCTAACTTGTATAGTTCACATTCTTCGGCTCTACCCATGAATTATCCAGTAATTGGTCTTTCACAACGAGCTCTACCTATACAGTAATGGTATTTAATTATGAAGATTGGCTGGGTAGCTGACCCTGTTAGTCCGTTCTTGCAAGAGGGGTTTATTTTAACTAAGATTTCCTCCGCTTAATGGATAACCATTTGCTACCAATGGAGAATTGCTTCTCATCTTGAATTGAGGTGAGTGGATTTACACCAACAGAAACCATAAATTTCATACACAATAAAAGGGATATCATTGATTTTTAGATAGGAAATGTAGTTCGTTTTTCCGGTCTATCCTATTTGATCATTGATATTCGAACTAACCCTATTCCAGAAAGGTTAAAGGAAGCCTGTCTTTGCAAGGGCTTCGGATCCACACTAATTGGATCAGCTTTGAAATGGCTGCTAAGTCTTCCTCCTTATTCAATTACTTCATTTTCTCATTTAGTTAACTTGTTCAATAATCAATTTTCATGTAGTAGAACATTTGACGGTTGACTAGTGACTAATATAGGATCACCCAAGGTCATAATGAATTATTAAGGGATTCTATAACTAAATTTAGTAGAGAATACTTAGAATTCCCTAACTTAAATATTGCTACTGCTATTGAAACTTTTAAAATGGGTTTACTAAAAGATTCTCAATTCTATGATGACCTTGTTATGACACCTTGCAGGAACCTTGATGAGGTAAGGAACAGGGCCCTTAGGTTCATCCGCTTAGTGGATGAAAAGAGGATCCAGGAAAGGTTGTCAGGATCCTCAAAACAAGACAAACAAGGATCCTATTTCAAGAATAACAGATCCAAGTCATACACTAAACCTGACAACCAGAATGTGCACGCTGTGGAACAAGAGGAAGATGATGAAGATTATCCTCCTATCTCTGAATATTGTTTTGCTGTTGATAATAGTGAACTAATCCTTGCTATGCAGAATTTAGGTGACAAAGCTAGATGGCCAAGGAAGAGTGACAAGCCAGCTGCTACCAAAGATAAATCAAAGTGGTGTGCTTATTATGAGGACTTTGGTCATTTCACAGATGAGTGCATAGCATTAAGGAAGGAGATTGGTTATCTTTTGAGCAAAGGATACTTGAAGGAGTTGCTTGGAAGGAAGAAATCAAGGATCCAGGATTCTGAGAAAATTCCTGAAAAAGCTCCTCCTCCACCAGCTGATGCTCAAATCATCCATTTAATCTCCGGAGGTTCTGATATCTGTGGGACTTCATTCTCAGCGGCTAAGAGACATGCAAAGGAAGCCAAGATGGAGAATGGGGACAGACCTGTTCGAACTTTCATCCTTACCCAGCAGAAAGTGATATCCTTTGATGAGGTTCTGATACATGATCCTCATCACGATGGTTTAGTCATTACATTATTTATCTCTAACCATTTTGTTCGTAGGATTCTCATTGACGGGGGAAGCACAGTGAACATAATCCAGTTGGATGTCCTCAAAAGAATGAATATTCCTGAATCCGACATTATCCCAAGATCATCTGTCCTTGTGGGATTCAGTGGAGAGACAAAAAAATACATTGGGGGACATCAAACTTCCTATTTATATAAAGGGAGTGAATTATGTTAAAAAATTCCGTGTTATTATTTGCTTATCTTGCTGTAATATTATCCTTGGCAGGCCATGGATACATGATATGAAGGCAGTCCCCTCAACATATCATCAATGTGTCAAGCTCCCAACTCCATGGGGTGTGGTGAAGATAGAGAGTGATCAGCAGGAAGCAAAGAACTGCTATACTTCTTCAATGAAACCAGCCTCCAAGCCTAGGGAGGCATAGCAATTAAAGTATCCTCCAAGGGACGTCATGGAGGCAAGAGAGCAAGACGTCAAGGATATTTTGTTGAACCCAGAGGATCCTGAATCCAAAATTTTTATAGGATCAGGGATCCTTGACAGTATTGAGCAGGATTTAATATCCTTCTTGAAAAGAAGAAAATCTACCTTTGCTTAGAAACATGAAGACATGACAGGTATATCTAAGGATGTTATTACTCACAACTTGGTATTGACAGGTCATTCAAGCCAATACACCAAAAAAGGAGGAAATTTGCACCCTAAAGAAATGCCATTATCCAAGAAGAGGTAGACAAACTACTAAAGGCAGGTATGATCAGAGAGGTAAAGTGTGACGACCCGTAATTCCCCGTGGTCTTAAGGTGTGTATTCATTCCCGAATCATTTCCTGTTACGCTTGAGTTACACGGTAGTTTTATATGTTGTACGTTATTTGTTTCACTTGAAATTCTAGATGCGTGTTTTATATGCTTAGTAATTTTGCACTCGTTACACAGTAACTTTTCATGTTTAGTTTAGGCCACACACATATTGGGTCATATACTCCCATTTGTAAACATTGCACTAGGTCAGCCCAAGGTGACCACTTGAGCCCAACAGACCCTCATGGAAGATTGAGGCAACTCGGCCCAAGTAGGAAGCAAGAGCTTTGAGGGGATCGGCCCACTAGTTTAACAACCTACCCCTTATGCACGTATTATATGTAACCCTTATGATCTCTAAATCCCAAACTAACCAACTCACAAAATCCTACTATCCCATACGTACGTGCGGCAGTCCCCCCCCCCCTCGTGTGATAGCATCCTGTTAATCAAGATCTCGGTTAGTGTTAATATTATTCTTGTTGAATATGTTGGTTGCATGTGAGTATGTGAATATGGGTAAATCAATATTGTATATATGATTGCACATGTTGCCTATCGGTCCAATAGTTTTGTATAGTTATGGCTTGATAAAAGTGGATAAGTTCGAATTTGATAGTGGCGGCCATGTGTATTGTTGAGGATATTAATTATAGTATTGTCAGACTATAATTAGACTATGGATATTAAATATGGGTAGTGATGTCAGACTATAGTTGTGTTTGTATGTTTCATACATGTTTGAATTACTTATATATGATATAGAAGTTATTATAATCTGGATTATGTGATATGTTTCTGACTTGAATTAATAGAGGATGTGTATGATTGTTATTTCAATATCAAACCTAACTAATTGTTGTGAATTGGCCTGGATTGAATAAATAGTGGAACCGTAAAACACTTGCATATATGATGGACTTGATTATTTACGAAACAAGTAGGGAGCCAAGGGGGTTTGGGTTTTTTTAAGTAGTTGGGCCTGTTTGTGTTAAAAGACTTGGCCGATCTAAACAGAAAATAGATTGTTAAATTTATAAGTGGTGATTGAAAATTAGTTTTGATTTCGTTGGGTTATAAATTACAAAAGTGGGCCTCGATTAATGGACTGCATTTTGGAGAGTTGGTTACACAAATGAGTGGGCCGGGGGGGAACCTATGGACTGTCGACTGTTGGGCTTGGTGTGAGTATTAAGTGTTATGAAAATATTATTGCTATATGCATATTTGTGGGAATGAGATGTGAACTGTTCATGTGAGTTAGTATGATTTATGAATTTGTATTGTGAAAATACATATAAACTGAATACTCGTTGTAACCTGTATGATAATGTGTGCCATAATTGCCTACCACATGTGGAAAATACACAATGAATAAGCAAATTCTATGTAAACGAAACTGACTATCATTGGAACCATATTAGGGTTTGGAGTGTCCAACGGTAAAACGAATAACTAATCTTACCGAGCAAACCAAAGGTGAGTTCACTGCTCTTTTTCCAAGCATGCATCCCGGGGAGGAATGTCAGGTTAATGGGATGTTTGTTATTACTCATTTCTATCATATAAGACCCCTTACATCTACCGACAGTTACCGGGGAGGCAACGAGGTTATTAGTTGATAGCGCTATTAGGTTTGGCACCCTCACACCGTACCGGGGAGGACGGGTGTGAACTAATTTCCTTAAAGCATGACCAATGTTTTGATAGAGACATTGGGGTTGGGCAAATACATCTTGTAGCCATTGCGGTAATCGAGTTAATAACAACATCAAATCAAATTGTTAAATTGTTTTATACACATATCTGATAACTAAACTTGTTAACAAAACTTTGAACTCACCAGCGTTGTCTGACACACTTGTCTGCATGCTTGCAGGTCGTTAGGTACTTTGTTGGGAACTTGCAGTCTGGAGTAGCTGGAGTGGTCATGGGTCGACTGGAGAGATTTATGTGTTTAAACTATTGATACTATACATTGGTTTTCAAACGGTTAAACATGGTTTTACTATTTGCTTCCGCTGAACATGTTGGTTTTCGTTTAAAATCGTGGATGGTATTTTCATTAATAATTGAGGATTTTATTTATAAACTTGTGTGGTTCAATGTAAGTAGTGGCTCATTATTGGTACGTCACACACCTAACAGGGACATTCCCTAGGTGGTAATTTGGGGGTGTGACATAAAGTATCCAAGATGGCTAGCCAATGTGGTAGTTGTTCAGAAAAAGAATGGAAAGTGGAGGGTATGTGTTGATTATACTGACTTAAACAAAGCATGTCTTAAGGATCCTTTCCCTTTACCCCACATTGACTCCATGGTGGATGCTACGGCGGGTCATGAGTTGTTAACTTTTATGGATGCTTCATCTGGATTCCAACAAATTCAGATGGAACCATCTGACCAAGAGGACACAGCCTTCATGACTCCCACTGGTATATATTGCTATATTGCTATGACTTTTGGATTAAGAAATGTAGGTGCTACATACCAAAGGCTAGTGAATATGATGTTCAAGGAGCAGCTTGGGCACACAATGGAAGTCTACATAGATGATATGGTGGTCAAATCCAAAAGAGTTGAGGATCACCTGAAGGATTTGGAAGAAACATTTGTTTTTTTGGGTAAAGGGTTACCCCGGTGAATTTTATATATCAACCAACAAATAAAACAGGGTGTGCCATGACAACGACACACACTACTAGTCCAAGACTAGGATACAACCCAAAAAACCAAAACAAAAAACCACACAGCCACAAGACAGCTAGACAAACACAGCCCTGAAATATAACAAAAAAACAAACAAACTAAAACCGCCCTAGCCCGGGTCAATATCCATGTTGTTCATCGAGATCTGCCACCTTTCCAAAATCTTCCTTTGCTTTGGGTCTCTTCCAATCCTAAATCCCATTATCTTTAACCGCACCGTATTAAGAATGATCTGGGAAAGCATACTCGGACTTCGCTGGGCTTTAGAGAATAAACGGTTATTCCTTTCTTGCCATATAAAGTATGTAGAAGCCGCGACAAGAATGTTACCAACTATCCAGTTTAGGTGCCTAGAATTGGCGCTATGCTCCATCCACTGCATGATCGAACTCCATGTATCGTTAACACTCCCCATAACAACCATTTCCCTTACAGTTTCCCAAACCTTAGAAGCATAGGAACATTGAAAGAAAAGATGATCTCTAGAATCTCGGCCATAACTACAAAGAGGACAACACATCAGATTTAAACTAGTAGCACTTCCTGCCTCCCAAATCGATATTCGATCTTGTGTCTTCAGCTTGTTGTTGATCACCGACCACAAGTGGAACGAGTGACTTGGAATGCACTGGCTGAACCAAACCGAGTTGACCCAAGCAACCTTATTATCTCTACTTTGAAAGTTATTCCAAGCCTCCCAAGACCCAAAATAGCGAAGATTACCCTCCAGATCCTTCCATTGACACCGATCAGCCATATCATTTAGAAGTTGGGGAAGAGTAACATTTATGAGAACCGGAAATAAATCATACCACGCTTGTGGCCATCTCCATTGACCATTCGCATCAATAAGCTCAGCAACAGTTGTGTTTAAGTTGAAACCCGCATTGGCAATTCGTCTAGGAGAGATAAACGAACGGAGAGGGCTACACGGACACCAGTTATCACTCCAAGCATTTGTTTGGCAGCCACTTCGAATAGACTTCCAAACATAAGGCCGAACATGATTACGCAAAGCTAGGATTTTTCTCCATCCCCAGCTAACATTACCATGACACTTCACCTCCCAAAAACTAGTACCCTTTAATTTGTACGAATGAACCCATTGAACCCAAAGAGAATGGCGTTTATTAATAATGCTCCAAACATGGGATGAAATCAGCGCTTTGTTAACATCCGTCACCCTTCGAATACCCAAACCACCCTCATCTTTCGGTAAGCAAACTTCCCGCAAGGCAACTTTTGATCGAATAGACCCTTGAGCACCACCATTCCATAAGAACCGACGCATACATTTTTCAAGCTCCTTAACAATCTGAATCGGAAGCATAAAAACAGAAGCCCAGTATGTATACATTGCCGCAAGTACCGAGTTTATCAACTGGAGTCTACCTGCAAAAGACAGGAATTTAGACATCCAGTTCTTGATCCGTCTCTCCACCCGTTGGACAAGAATTTTGTATTCATGATAAGCAAGCCTAGACGAGATCAATGGCACTCCAAGGTAGCGGACTGGTAAGACACCCTCCTGGAATGGCATTAGGCTCAAAATCTGAGTTTTCGTTTGAGGAGGCGCATTACAAAAGAAGATGGTACTTTTAGGGGCGCTGGGAACCAGACCCGAGATCTTTGTAAACTTCTCTAAAGCATCCCTTAAGAGCTTGACCGAAACACTGTCACCATGAGCAAAGATGAATAAGTCATCAGCAAACGACACATTAATAATCTTCTGCTTAGCACATTGGGCATGAAACTTGAAAGACGTGTTAACCATAGCGGCTTGCTGGAGAAGCAGAGAGAAGACCTCCATTACTAGAGTAAATAAATACGGGGACATCGGGTCCCCCTGTCTAAGGCCTCGTTTCCCAGATAAATACCCATGAAGCTCACCGTTAATGCTTAATGAATATGACACTGTTGTGACACAAGTCATGATCCACTTAACCATTTTCCGATGAAACCCAAAACACAGCAAGATATCTTCAAGGAAAGACCAGCTGACCATATCATACACCTTCTGAATGTCAATCTTCAACGCACATCTAGGAGGACCTCTATTGAGATGGTAATTGTGCATCAGCTCCTGCGTGAGAAGAATGTTATCAGATATTTTCCGCCCCGGAACAAAAGCCGATTGGTTTATGCTGACCAAACCATCCAAACTCCCTTTAATTCTATCAGTGATTATCTTTCTAATGCACTTAAACAGAACATTACAGCAAGAAATCGGCCTGTAGTCTAAGACCGTGTTAGGGGACTCTTTCTTTGGAACCAAAGCAATGATAGTATGGTTGATTTGCTTTAACATTTGGCCATTATCAGAAAAAATCAAGAACAACATTCATAACCTTATCACCCACTATATCCTAAGCATGCTTAAAGAAGGCGGACGAGTAACCATCAGGGCCTGGGGCCTTATTTTCACCAATGTCAAAAATAGCCTTTTTTTTACCTCTTCTCGGGTCACAGCTCGAACCATATACTCGGCCGAAACATTGCTAAGGGTGTTGACAAATAAGTCATCAATCTCAAGTCTTGAAACATGATCCTCCGTGCCCAGAAAGTTAGAATAGTGAGCTAGAAGAGCGGCTGGAACATCTGCACCCTCATACTGATTCCCTTGCACATCTTTAATACAAAATATTTTACTTCAAGCATTTCTACTTTTCACATAGAGTAAACCTCAATTTTCATCACTGTGGTTTGCTGATTTTAACAGTTTCAGTCCAATAGTTTAAAAATTGCATTTATCACCCATTAGTTTGCTGATTTTAACAGTTTCAGTCCACACTAGTGTTAGATTTTAACAGTTTCAGTCCACACCAGTGTTAGTGGTGTGGACTGAACCTGTTAAATTCAGCAAACTAATGGACTGAAACTGTTAAAATCAGCAAACTAATGGACGATACATGCAATTTTTAAACTATTGGACTGAAACTGTTAAAATCAGCAAACCACAGGGATGAAAATTGAGGTTTACTCTTACACATAATTATGAAAGTAGGATGTATTTGCGTCACCAGCACTCAACCAATCAACCTTTGCTTTTTTGCTTTAGAAAACACTCCTCATCATATGCAGCAACTTGAAATTTGCGGAGGCACTTGGCTTGGGAGTCACGAAGACCAGCATCCAATGGGTTAGCATCAACCTGAAGCTGAATCTGGTCTAGCTCATTTCGTAATCTACAAACCTTATCATGAAGATAACACTGCTGAAAAAGTAGCTTCCAAAAAGATGGCTTCAGATTTCTCATTTTCTTAACTACAGCAAACATACAGTGACCTTGAACCCCTTTGGCCCATTCCGTAGCAACATACTGTCTAAACTCCACTTTTGACGTGATAAAATTGGGAAACTTAAATGGTTTCTGCCTAGTACAGGTCACATTTGACATCTTCAAAACACATGGAGAATGATCCGAAATACGAGAACGCTGAAACAACACATAAGCATCCGGAAAAAGCTTAAGAAACTTGACATTACCCATAATGCGATCAATTTTCTTCAAAACCCCAATGCCCTCTCTCGGTTTCTAGTTCCAGGTAAAATGAATGCCATGACTCTGGATATCAAGAAGCTCAGTATCCTGGACACAATCATAAAACTCCCTCATGCCAATAGTGTGGTTTGAAGGGCCATATAAACAGTCCTCCATATTGAGAGCCGTGTTAAAATCACCCAGCACCACCCAAGGCTTATCGTGAGCCAAGCTTTTGTGCTTGCTCAAATCTTCCCAAAGGATCCATCTATCGTGATAGTTATTTTTAGCTTAAACAAAGGAACAAAGGAACATTTTATTATCTACTTTAACATGAATCTGAGCGTGAATAACCTGGTCCGATTGCAAAAAATTACTGTTCCAGTCCAATCAGAGAGGGATAATTTTTTCTTGGATAAGCTAGAACAACATGAGGAGCCATTGTCTTATGCTGAGAAGGTGATGAAGAACACTCTACCTAAGCGTGAAGTTAACTTTAGAAAACTGGACCCTATGGAAACTCATCAGGAAGTTGACGTTGTGATACCAAGGGAGGTTGTTAAAAAGGTACAAGACAGGTTCGATAATGTCTTATTTGGATATTTTCTGGGGAATAGACTGTCGTTTCCGGTAGTTGAGTATTACGTAAAGAACGTCTGGTCGAAGTTTGGATTCGCTAAAATTATGATGAACTCGGAGGGCTTTTTCCTTTTCAAGTTTGATTCAAAAGAAGGTATGAATAAAGTTTTTGAGGGTGGACCTTGGCTAATTCGTAAAGTTCCTTTATTTCTTAACATATGGTCTCCATCGGTTAGTCTCAAAAAGGAGGGCATTAAATCGGTTCCTATGTGGGTTAAGCTTCACAATGTTCCTATTGCTATCTATACTGATGACGGCTTAAGCCTGTTAGCATCGAAGATTGGGGTGCCTAAAAGGTTGGATAGCTACACAACAGATATGTGTGCTGATAGCCGGGGTAGAAGCAGTTTTGCAAGAGCCTTGATTGAAGTTAATGTGGATGATGCGCTTAAGGACCATATAGTTGTGGCAATTCCGAAACTTGAGGATGATGGGTTTATTATGGAAAAGGTTACGGTTGAGTATGAATGGAATGTATTTTTGGTCATAATGATCAAAATTGCCCAAAAAATTCTAATGCAAATCCCAAGCAAGTAACAGTGGATGATGAAGGGTTTATTACGGATAAAAGAAAGATTGCGAAGTTTGGAGCTATGCATAAG
>JARYGA010029221.1:0-35888 GCA_030545235.1 Helianthus tuberosus
TTAATTAAATAATTGTAATATCATTATTTAATATTTTAACGTGACTAAGACTAAAATATAATCTTAGTAAAATGCATAATTTCTACTGTTTTTGTAATCATGATAATATTAACTAACTTTCTGGTAAATAATAATAAGAATCCAATAATATATAAAATCTTTCATACCAGCAGTTAATATAAAAACTTAATTTACTGTAAGTATAACTGGTAATTATTTAAGATTCTGTAAAATCTTTGTAAATATAATTGTTTCACAAAAAGGTGATAAAACTGTGAGAAAATATAATGGACTCACAAACTGTGAGAAAAGAGAAATGAACTCACATTGCAGATTTCTATGGGCAAAGCTTAGTCTACAGATAATCCTTGATATATTGCAGATTTAATTTGAGCAGAGCCTAGCCTATTGATTAACCTTTTTAACCTAATGCACATGAACTAGGTAAGTAACTTAATATAGCATTTTACGATAACTCACGAGATCATATTCTCACAACGAATGACAAAGTGCAATACTTCATCCATCGAATTAACGATGATCCGTTGAATTAACAACGAACGACAAAGTATAATACTTTACCTATCGAATTAACGACAATCCGTCAAATTAATGACGAACGATAAAGTATAACCCTAATGTGGGCGGCACTTAAACATCCATTGGATATATGGATCGATCGGACAATGAATCGTAATAGCGATTAAGTTAATACCCTGTTCTGCAGCACCCCGCTATACTTAATTTGAGATTTGTGTTTGTTAATTAAAGTATACAGACAATAACTCGAAGAATTGGACGAATTCTTTCGTCGTTTGAACACCAGAAAGCGAATGCCAATGTCCTCTATTTATAGGTGAAATTTGGTCTGCCGTGCGCATCGTAGGCTAAAGATGCCATACGCATCGTATGGTACCCCTGCGCACCGTATGCATAAAAGCCCTGCGCATCGTATGGGTTCCATTTTCACTATATGCTTGCCACGTGTGTTTCCAGTCTTGCTGAGTCGACGATATCATAAATTTCAACTTCTTGAGCACGCAAAATTAGATAGTCATCAACTAGGGAATGCCCCCCCTGAGTTTTAGGGGCCCTAATCCTGATTCTGAAAATTATGAAAATCTTAGGGTTTGCACAGAATTATTTGGGTGTCTCAATTTAGGGTTTCCTATTGGTCAAATTAATTTAATAATTATGACTTTTGATGAGAGTCGTTACATCTGGATGATCCATTCTGTCCACCCTGGCTTTCCTTTTGGCCTCTCTATCTCTTTTCACACTTGCAACTGCTTCTGCTAGTGCATTTGTTGTCACATCAATCTTCTTGCTGCCATCTGGCAAAGGGATCTTTTTGGTCATGTTTGAATTCTCTGGTTCAAGATAAAGACCATCTTCTATACCCTTCTTTTTCCACTCCTTAATTTTCTCCCCCTTTTTGTCATTATCTTCTCGGAGGTCATAAATGAAGCGTACTTTTGGAGGAGCAGTGCCAGTGGTGTGCAAGATCTGAGTTTTGAGAGCCTTTAAGTCAGCCTGAGTGTTCTTGAATCTTGACTCCATTGCATTTCTCAGCTGTTGTACATGTTTTTCATGTTGCTGATCTGCTAATTGTGCTTGTTGTTGGAGAAAAGATTGAAATAGATTCCAGAGCTCATTTGTAGCAGGTGCCCTTTGTGGAGCAAGTGCTTGAGGTGGAACAGCAGTTGATTGTACCTTCTGAACTTGTAACACCTGTTGTAGCATATCTTTGAGTTCTGCAACTGAGTTATCAAGCTTTGCAATACGATCCGTCAATTTCTGGTACTTTAAACCATCACCCAAGTTAATGGGATCATCTGATTTCCCACTAGCAGTGGTTTTATCAGTGGTAGATGCAGGGAATATACTCCAAACATTAACCACTGATGCCCCTTTTTCTTGGTACTGGGGTCTTCTTCCTTCAACACTTGACAACCTTTTGATGTTGCCAGTAGGATAAATAAATCCACTGGTGGTTGGCAGAGGTGCTATAAAAGGAATTGCCTCCAAGGAAGTCTTATGAATGTAACCACTGTCCAAATGTAACCCAGTGGGTGTAACAGTTGTAGTGGCTGCTTCACTTGGATTACCACCAAGAGTTACTTATAACTCAAGGGGTGTAACCTCCTCAGGTTGTGTTGGTGGGTTAGCAAAGATTGATACATCAGACCCAGTCAGTTGTTGAGGTATATTCTCATTAACAGGTGATTGAGAAGGACTGGATAATGCCTGGTTCAAATCAATTGCATCCAACAGTGGTTTTATTGGTGAAGGAATTTTGGATGTGATGGGTGGTGTAGAAATAGGATGTGTCCCGGGCATTGGACTGTGGATGATAGAAACGAGTGTTTCCAGAGCATCATGATGTGGAGACCCTATTTGTACAACCTGTTCTTTTTGTGAAGAAGCAGGAGGAGTTTTGGTTATGGGTTGAGATATTTGTACCAACTGCTGTGAGGAAGTAGCAGCAGTGGTTTCTTGTGACTTTTGTGTTGTCACTGGCAGGAGCTCTGGTATCTCATCCTCCAGAGATGCCTTTTTGATGGGTTTGGGGGGGTTTTTGTGTTTTTCTTTTTGTTGGCTTTTTGGTGAGTTTAGGTGTGGGTTTCAAAACAGTTGTGCTGCTGCTTTGATCACCTTGAGCAGTGGGCTCAGCAACAGATACCTGAGGAGCAGTTGTAACTGCTAAAATCTGCTCAGGCACCTCTGCTTGTGTTTTGCAAGGTGCTAACATCCTTGAAAAAGTTTCAGTAGTTAAACTATTTATTTGAGTAGGATCACCTTGGTTTATTAAAGCTAAATCATCCTTACTGAATTTCTTTGAAAAATAGTAACTTAAAAACCTTGGAAACAGTAAGAATGATTTTGTTTCAACATTATTAACCAAATCTTTAAAAATTTCCCGAGAGTAGTTAAAATTTTCTCCTTGAAGAATAGTATATCCCAGATTTTGAATCTTTAAAGGGATTTCATTGAAAGAAGTGGTTTTGTTTGAAACACATAGTAGGAGGGTATGAAATAAAAATCTGGTTGCAGAAGGAAAATAACCTTTTTCTAAGGTAATTTTCTTCATCATTGTGACTTCATACCCTCTCTCAATGAAGTCAGTTTGCAACTCGTTTTTAGTGAAAGAGATTTTACCTTCTTGATCATCGAGTTGAAAGACCTCTGAAATGGATTGTGGCGTGATTTGGACAGCTTTACCCTTTATAGAAGAGTTTATGGTGGTTGCAGTGTCTCCTTGTTTTTCAAGGGTTGCATTCGTCCAAAACTCCCTTTGGGTCGCCAAATAGATTGGTGCATCGGCGATGAACAAAGTTTTGTACTTTGATTTTGCCATGATGTCAATGATGGAATCGAACACTTTGGTGGTTCCTGGTTTTGTGAGAAGACCCAGGAGATTGTGAGATGGTTTGTGTGGAATTTCAGTGGAGATTGCCTTTTGGGAGGCTGTTTTCGATGATGATTTAGATGAGGGTTTTGAAGATTTCTTTGATTTTGTCATTTTGAGGATGATTGATCGAAGAAATTTGTGAAGAAATGAGATGAAAAACTGCTTTGAGAAGAGAATTTTTAAGAATTCAATTCGACAGTAAAACCTTGTTTTGGTGGTGAGTGGGGGATTTTATAGGGAAGAAAGTGAATGCTGAGGTGGCAGCCGTTACAAAAGGTCTGACCAATATGTACTGTCCACGTGACAACCCCTGTTGAAAGTGAAGGACAGTACTTGTGTGATAGGGACATATGAAGGCAGTGGTATGAAAGCAGTGGATGATTTTTACTATCAGTGGATAGCATATCAGTGGATAAGACACTGCTTTTGAACAACAGAGTTTATCAAATGATGAGAGAGCAGGGGTTGACTTTCAGTAGTGGACAAACGTTTGAAGTAGAGCAGACTTTTGAACAATCAGTGGTTAAATGGCAGACTTTTAAGGATTTTTAATGAAAGATATCATTTTTAGCTATTTTTAAGGATGGAGTTTTGATTTTCTGAAAACATTTTGTTACTTTTATTCATAGAAAAACAAGATGTTGCTTGTTATTCCATGTTCAGCATCCCAATCCTAGAGACCAAACTTTCAAAAGTGGCTGTATCAAGTGCTTTTGTGAGCACATCAGCCAGCTGGTCTTTAGTTGGGACATGATGCAGAGAAATCAAACCTTTTTCATAGCAATCCCTCACAAAGTGATGTCTGATGTCGATGTGTTTGGTGGTTGAATGGGAAACTGGATTTTTGATGATATTTTCTGCTGCCTGACTGTCCAACATGAGTGGTGTCTTTAAGGCAGTGATACCAAAATCCAGCAACTGATTTTGAAGCCACAGGAGTTGGGCTGTACAACTTGCAGCAGCAATGTATTCAGCTTCAGCAGTGGATGTTGAAACAGCTGCTTGCTTTTTGCTTTGTCATGAAACTAAGCAATCACCTAGAAACTGGCACCCTCCTGATGTGGACTTCCTTGTGGTGTGACATCCAGCAAAGTCACTGTCTGAGAAACCTGAAAGCTTGATGTTCCCATTAGCTGGATACCAGATACCAAGTGTGGGAGCACCTTTTATGTATCTGAAGATCCTTTTTACAGCAATGAGATTTGATTTTCTGGGAGCTGATTGAGTTCTTGCACAGACACATGTTGCAAACATGATGTCTGGTCTAGATGCAGTTAGGTACAATAAAGACCCAATCATGCTTCTATAAAGTGTTTGGTCAATCAGCTCATCCTTTTCATCAGACATGACCAGCTTATTTGTTGCCATGGGTGTGCTGCATGGTTTACAATCATTCATATCAAATTTGGTTAAAAGTTCTTTAGCATATTTGCTTTGATGAATGAAAGTTCCATTTTTCAATTGCTGTACTTGGAGACCAAGAAAGCATTGCAGCTCACCCATAGCACTCATTTCAAACTCAGCTGTCATGAGTTCTCTAAACTCTTCACACATTGAGTTACATGTGCTTCCAAAAATAATGTCATGCACATAAATCTGGACGATCATTAAATCCTTCCCTCTCCATTTCAAAAACAATGTCTTATCAATGGTACCTCTTTTGAAACCATTTGAGAGTAGGAAGTTGGAAAGAGTTTCATACCAGGCTTGGTGCTTGTTTCAAGCCATACAAGGCTTTGTTTAGCCTGTAGACATGATCTGGATAAAATGGATCCTCAAAACCTGGAGGTTGACAAACATACACCTCTTCTTGAATTGTACCATAGAGGAAAGCACTTTTGATATCCATTTGAAACACCTTCATATTGTGGTTGACAACAAAGGCCAGGAACAGTCTAATGGCTTCCAATCTTGCAACAGGGGCAAATGTTTCATCATAATCAATCCCCTCTTCCTGTCTGTAACCTTGAACCACAAGCCTGGCTTTATTCTTAACAACAATACCCCTTTCATCAGTTTTGTTCTTGAAGACCCACTTTGTGCCAATGGGACTAACCTCTTCTGGCAGTGGTACAAGCTCCCATACTTGTTGTCTTTTAAACTGTTGGAGCTCCTCTTGCATGGCTTCTACCCAGCTGTTGTCTTTCAGTGCCTCTTGGTACTTGACTGGCTGATGGAGTGATAGAAAACCAGCAAAAAGACAAATGTTTTGGGTTTGGCTTCTTGTGAGTACCCCTTCATTTATGTTGCCAATGATTTGATCAGGTGGATGAGATCTCAAGAAGATTAAATCTCCTTGATATGGTATGATGGCATTGGTTGGTGAAGGCTGCAAATGTGTATCATCTGAGCTAACCATTACTGGGGACTTTGATGATCCAGCAGTGGTTTCAAAAGGTGGTGGTATGGGAGGTAATGAAGTGGACAACTGCTGACTTTTATCCACTGTTTGAGGACTTTTGTCAGAAGTGTTTGAGGATGTGGAAGCAGTGGTTGATGGGCTACTTTGGTCAACAACTGTCGAGGTAGCAGTGGTAGAGCTTTGACAACTGTTTTGAACAGCTGATGCTTTTCCCTTTGTGGCAGACCTTTGAGGGATGATGATTTCATACCCATAGTCTGGTGTTGTATCCTCTGATGGACCTGCACTGTTAGTCTTGACAGCAGTATTTTCAAAAGTGAATTTTTCAAGATCAAACAGATCTACAGGGTTTGCTGGGATTTTCATTGATGAAAGTTCATTGAACTTAACATTCAAAGTCTCCTCCACTGCCTTGGTCCGTGTATTGAACACTTTGTAGGCCTTGGCAGTGGTTGAGTATCCCAGATGATAACCACAATCAATTTTGGCTGCAAATTTTGAAATGGAATCTTTTAAGTTCAAAATAAAGCATGGGTAGCCAAACACTTTGAAATATGAGATCAGTGGTTTAATTTTATACAGAATTTCATAGGCAGTCTTTTTGTGCCTGGGGTTTATTAAAACTCTGTTCTGAACATAGCAAGCAGTGTTTACTGCCTCTGCCCAGAAAGTTAATGGCAAACCTGAATCTGCAAGCATGGTTCTGGCAGCCTCAATCAGAGTTCTGTTCTTCCTTTCCACTACCCCATTCTGCTCTGGTGTTCTTGGGATGCTGTACTGCCTTACAATCCCTTTCTTCACACAGAAGGCATCCAACTCCCTATTTTTGAATTCTGTGCCATTGTCACTCCTGAAGCTTTTCACTGGAAGGTCAAATTGCTTTTCAACCTGTATTACAAAGTCTTGCAAAATGCCTGCAGTTTCATCTTTTGAGTGCAAAAAGAAAGTCCATGTGAACTTAGAAAAGTCATCAACAATAACCAAACAATATCTTTTCTTTTTAAGGCTCATGACTTGAACTGGGCCAAACAAATCCATGTGCAGCATTTGCAAACACTGGGTTGTTTTGGACTCTTCAATGGACTTGTATGAACTTTTATGCTGTTTTCCTTTTAAACAGGAAATGCAATGTTCAGGACATGAAAACAATTTTTGTGGTAGGCCTCTTACCAAACCATTTTTTGAAATTTCTGTGATTGTCTTAAGATTTGTGTGTCCCAGCCTTCTGTGCCAAAGTTCTGTCTCTTTGTTAGAGGCAGCTGAGAACAGACAGGCATCAGCTCTGGGACACTCTTTTGACATGTCAACAACATAAACATTGCCACTTCTTTGAGCAACAAGTTTAGTTTGACCAGAGTTGATTATTGCTTCAATCTTTTTGACCATTTCTGGTCCAACAATCTTACAACAGTCTTTTGTGAAGAATGACCCAAATCCCTTGTCACTCATTTGGGACACACTCAGAAGGTTGAATTTTAGATTGTCTATTAGATTGACATTTTCAAATTTTACATTTCCAGATTGCACTGTTCCAGACCCCAAAACTTTCCCTTTACTATTATTCCCAAAGGATATATCACCCCCACCATGGATTTTAAAGTCTTTGAGGAGGGCTTTACATCCTGTCATGTGCCTGGAGCCTCCACTATCTACATACCAAAGACTATCAAAGCATGCAGAAGCTCCCTGCACATGAAGTAAAAGGATTAGTTCATTAAGGTCTCCAAAGCCAGCAGGGCTTTGGATGGGGTCTCAGCAGTGTCTGGGATGGATGCAGAATGATGGACAGTGGTTAGGTCAGGGGTTTGAACTGTTTTAGGACAGTGTTTCTCTAACCACTGTTGTGGGTCCTGACCAATCATCTGCTGATAACCAAAAGGATGCCTGTTCACTTTGGGTTTAGAGGGCCTTTTGTAGGCCTCATAAACGTGTGGAATCCTTTGGTAAGACTGTTTTTCTCTGCCTTTTCTGAACTGATTGGCAGGGGGTGCATCAGTAACCTGAACATCTCTTTTGACAGATGTTTGGTTCAGCTGTTTTGTAATAGCTGTTTGAACTGGCACAAACAGTGGTTGTTTCTTGGTGAACTTGACAGATGATGAGGATGATGATGGACTCAAGGATGTTTTAGCCATGTACTCATTCTTTTTCACATCAAAGTTTTTGAGGTACACACATGCTTGAGTTTTGTGGTTTGTTTTACCACAAACAATGCAGCTTTCTGCTGAAACAATGACACTTGTTTTGTTTAAATCATAAGCTTTCAAGTGGAAACAATCTTTTGTTAGATGATTCCTTTTTTCACAGAATTCACAAAACAGGTTATCAATTTTTTCTTTCTTCTTTCTCTTTTCAGACTCCTTTGCAGCAGAGGTTTTAACCACTGCTGGAATGTCCTTGAGAGGTATGACTTTAGCTTTTGGAGCTTTAACACCATCAGTTGATGTAAAGTCCATTGGCTTGAAATTTTCAAGAATATCACACTCGTCAGACCAGGTAGGTTTAAAATGATATTTTTCAAGTTCTTCAAAAGTTGAGGAACTCCTTGTTCTGCCAAGTGTGATTTTGTTACCAAGTTTGTCAGTGATTTTCACTTCTTGGCCATTCTTGTTTGTGGGGATGAACTCAGTGGTTACATCAGTGTTTGGAACAGATTTTTCACAAGCAATGTGTTCATCATCATATTTTCTATACCCAACCCCAAATTTCACATTACTTTCAATCTGTTAAGCAAGCATCACCTCATATCCTCTGCAGGATTCCACCCATCTTTCACAAGTAATCTGGGTGGATTCCAACTCCTTTTTGCAACTTTGGTATTTTTCTACCATAGTTTGAAGTTGGGTTTTGGTGATGCTTTGCTCTTCTTTTAGACAGCTGATTTCTTTTTCCTTTTCAGTCAATTTGTTTTTAAGTTCTTTTAAAGAGCTCTCAAATTTGACCTCATCAGACAAGATTTTATCCCGAAGGTTTTCATTCACCTCTTTAATGTTTGCAAAAGCAATTATGCAATTGTCAGAACACAGTTTTTCAAGAACTTGAGGAGATACCTTGGCAGCTGCCATCATTGCACAATCACATTGATGATCTTCATCATCATCAGCTTTTACCTTCTTTTCACCAGCCTTTTCTTCTTTTTCTTCTTCTTTGTCCTCTATGGACCATGGGTCTGTCATTGGTTCAATCAGAGTACCTGAACTTTCTCCCAACAGTACTTCACCAGCCACAGCAGTAACCACTGCTTCAGTCACCACTTCCACTGTTTCTAAGCTCTGCTGTTCCTCCTCAGTTTCAACCCCCTCCTGTATTGACTCTAATGCCATCAAACAAAACTCATCATGAGAAGAATCATTAGAAGCATAGAGTGCAAAATTTTCATCATTAAGGTCTTCAGGCATACTGCTCCAGTCAACAAACCCTTGAGTGAAAAAACTTTGTTGATCTGGTTGTGCTGCTGCTGGAGCAGTGGTTTGAGGTGCAACAGGTTGCACTTGTACCTCTGGAACAGGGGTTTGAACATATTGGATCTGTGGAACAGTAGTTTGGACATAATGTACTGGCACAGGGGCAGCAGCATAGTGAGCAGTGTTCACTTGAGCTGCTGGGGCATATTGGGCATAGTGCACAGTGTTTTGGTTTTGAGGTCTAGGATTTGAGCTAGGATGAGTAATTATGGGACCAGTAGTTTGACTCCTACATTCCCTAGCGAAATGTCCCAACCTATTACACTTGTAGCACTTGATTTTCGATTTATCCAACCCAACCCTTAGATTCCCATGCAAACCTGGGAATTTCGCCCTGTTCTTTTGTAGAACTTGCTAGTTCTAACACTTAGCAAAGCCAGTTGATGCAAGATGTCCATTTCCTCTAAATCAGTGGGATCAAAATGTTGCAAATCATTTAGTTCAAAACTTAGATTGTCTGACATCTGGTTTTCGTTAGCAGTGAATGCATAACTTGCAGAGTGAGGATCAGGGTTGTTAAAATTTGCTCCAGCTGTTATGTCAATGAAATGATCATAACCCTGATCCTTACCACTGCTCCCAGATTCTTCTTGACCCAGAAGAGCAGTGTTACCGAATGTATAATCATCAACAGCTTTTCCTGACTCTTGTAACTTCCTTTTCTGGTTCAACTCTTTTTCGTAGGTCAGGAGTCGACCATGGAGTTGGGTCAAGGTCAGATCCTTGAACTCAGGTGAATTTCTGGTGACAAAGGCTATAGTGTCCCATTTTTCGGGCAGTGACCTGAGGAACCTGCTGTTTTGAGTCGAGTTTGTAAAGGTAGTATTAACAAGCCTCAGTTCACTGATGAGACAACTAAACCGCTCAAATTGTTGAGTCAGTGATTCACCTCTAACATGACAAAATGTTTCATACTGTTGGTTCAGGATTTCCCTATTGTTTTCTATGACTTCTTCAGTACCTCCAAACTGTTCCTTAAGTGCGTCCCACAATTCTTTGGCACTGTTACAGTGTAACAGTCCAGCATATATTTCATTGGGCAGCGCTGATGCTATGATGCTAAACGCTTTAGCATCTAGTTCGATCTTTTGAAAATCGGTTTCGGTGTAATTTTCAACTGGTTTTGGAACGAACTTTTTAGCATCTTCAGCGCTTGGCACTGAAGGAACATGAGGACCAAAGGCGACAGACCTCCAACAACCTGTGCTTTGTTGAGTGAGGATGTGACCCATCCTCCTCTGCCAGATGTTGTACTCATTTCTTTTTAGCATAGGTGGTTTAAAAAGTGAGCCGATGTTGTTTTTATCATCCTGAGATTGTGACGTCATTCTTGTTGTTTTACAGACACTGAGAAATCAACTTTAATGGTGATTAATCCTTGCTCTGTTTTTCAACGGACGAACAAACGATCAGTATCAACTGTTATGAGCTGAACTATTTACGTCAAAATGATTGTTAAATCAAATTTGACTGTCCAGGCTCTGATACCAATTGTTGGATCTGAGTTTCTTTTTGATTGTATTTTCGTTTGTAATTAAGATGGAAATGAAAGAGTTGTGCAGCGGAAATAAGATGAAAGCAAACTTTGCATACAATCAAACGAGAGTAATACTTTTATCAAACATCTTTACACAATGAACCGAAAGATTGAATTTATTTCAACAACGATTACAATGATTGATGTAAGAATGCAAACTCCCCCTCAGCCAGAGCTCAGTAGTTTGTTCGTGCAAAGAAGACGATGTGGTGAAAGAGCTAATAGAACAGTACAAAGTACTGAACTATTTATAGGCACTTGCAAACCACTGAGCATCTTAGCTGACGTCACCATGAAAGTGACATCTAACCTCCTAACAAACTCTAACCTCTGATCTATACAAACACTGATGTACTAACTACTGCTATTACATTACATTACATTACATTACATAAAAGACACATAAACAGCTGCTGCATCCTTCCACTGCTGTGAACCCAGCAGTGCTTGTCCGGATCAGCAGTACTTGACTCAAGGCAGTAGATTAAGTCAGCAGAGCTTTGGTCTTCTATCAGTCTTTAACACTTGACAGTAGATGCAAGGCAGCAGTTTTGGATCAGCACTTGGTAAGATCAGTAGATAGGAGATCAGCAGATACAAAGCCACTTTCAAGGGGAGAGATTTGCATGAACTAATCTGTAAACGTCTGCTTATTCTGGATCCACTGCTCTGATCCAGTTTTGGCTTTAATTATCTGTTCCTCTGATAGGGTTCAATCCCAACAGTGGTGGTGCTAGTTTATGGCCGTGAGGTGGGAAGAAGAAGGGAGGCAGAAGGTGTGTGTGAAGTGTGTAAGAATGAGAGTTCAAGATATCTTATAACCATGTTTGTGCATTGCCCATTGGATAACATGTCTTGTAAGTACATAACAAGATCTTCCACTAAATCAAAATGAATCAAAGAAAGATTTAAGGAAATCTTTTAAGATCATGGGGTGGGGCCACACCCTTGGTGATCGTCCACCATAATGGGGGGGGGGGGGTCTTGGTTGTTGTTTAATGTTAAGTTAGGTGATTTATTTAGAAGTTAAGTGTATTAGTTAGTGTTTATATATTTGATATGTTATATAGTGTGTTAGGGTGTTCGGGGATCATAACTAGCTTAGAAACACTAAAATAATGCTTCTAGTATAATTTTGGTGTTTCGGGTAGTGTCCGGTTGTCCGGTTAGATACCGGTTCGTGAAAGTGTCAAACTATTCCGTTTAGTGATCTTTGAGTACCCTTTTGTGACACTTTTAATTATCGACACTTAGGAAAGTATTCAGGACCATTTAGTCATATTTTTGCATGTTACTAGCTTATTAAAATGCTGAATTTTGCTGAATTATGCAGAATTCTGCATTTTGGGTGAGTTTTAGGCACTTTCCGGCACTTTAACTATCACCTAGAAAAGCAGTTTTGTGGTCCTTACTTCCCTACACACTATACTAGTGTAGTACTTGGTTTCTGGCTCATACTGGGTCTCAAAACAGTGTCTGTCTATGTACTGAACCCCGTCAGCATATTCCTAATTTATCAGATAACTGTGCCAACTGTGCTTTGTGCATCATGTATGACAATAAAGTTTGCATGTAATAGTGATGTGTCATTATGCATTATGTGATGCACATGTAAGTATGATGCAGTAATCAGAAAGCAGTTAAGTATAATTCGGCACAGTCATTGAGCACTAAACAAGATTAATTAATTGTACGGATGCATGCAAATCTGGCAGTTGTCACATTCTCCCCTGTTAAGAAAATTTCGTCCTTGAAATTTATACTACCTTAACCCCTTCAGGGTTACATTAAGCGTGTATGTATGAATAATACTGAGGTGGATAACCACAAAACCGAATCAAATCTTATTCAGATCAGGTGATTCCAGGGATATATCTCAACACAAGATCCCAATGTTTAAAAGGTATGTGCTCTAGCATTTGATGTCACGGGTATGAGATGCATAGATGTATAATCTAGCGTAACTTAGTTAACAGGGGTGCAACAAAGGAGTTTTGACCAATGGATTCTCAAACAATCGGCCACAATATGCAAACGAGTTTTCACAAACCTTAGTGTCCGCTACACCAACTCAAAATCAACAACTTGAATATGAGAAAGATGTGTCAACTTTTGAATAAATAAATGGTAAGGATTAGTGTGTTGACATTCTTGAATTGCGAAAATATACCGAATGAAGTACAAGCGAATCTGGCGTATTATTGTCTTAATTTGTAGTTGCATTAGAGATGTTTAAATGATATGTCAAACAAAAGCATGTGTAGTTTTGTGTGAGACGGTTGACCATGATTAGCACAAGCTACAAATTCGTAATGACACCACAAGGTGTCGTAATGACACCACAAGGTGTCGTAATGACATATTTCAATAATAGTGGCGACTGAACAAGTTTACTGTGTTCGAAATCAAATGAAAGTGTACGGAGACAATCTGAAGATTTGATTTACACAATGCCATAGAGTTTCCTTATTGAATACGGAACATCAAAGAACCACTTTTTTCAATCGAAGATGAAAAAGTAATAAGTACCGCAAGGCATTCGACCGACGATGAAAGAATCATTAGGAGGTACATCGTGACATGAAATGAACCTATGTACCATTGTCTCAACACACAACTGTATGGAGACCGCTTTAATCGTGATAATCAAAACGGATTTAGAGCAAGTCAATAAACAATTTAAATCCGTGTATGAGGTGCGTAACGAAATTAGCGCAAGCTTCAATTTTGTGAAAGCATCACCACAAGGTGTCGAATCCAACAAATGATTTAGTGGAGTCATAGACCAAACAAGTCTACTACGACTCGAAACAAAAGACCTTTTGCAAAATTTAAATATGATGCTCTCAATACATCATATGGCGTTTTAAATTGAATATGCGAAATGGATAAGTTCAAGCAATTGAACTTGGTAACCTAACAATAAACGTATGTATCAACGAGGGTATCTCAGCATGGTTACGAAGATAAATCATGAATGTAACTTGAAAGAAATGAAGACTCAAGAAAGTGTGTTGACTTGATAACAAGGAAGCCAATAATTTCAACAATGTAGGTTAAACCAACAATTAGCTTTAGCAAAATAATATGTGAACTTCAATGAAGCGTTTATTCGAAACGAAACCTCATGCGTAGCAAATGGTGCATGCGTAACATATAAGTTTTCAAGTAATGAAACAATGAGTATGAAGAAATGACCAAGTATCGAAGCAAATGTGTGTTCGCTCTCAGCGAAGAAAATTAACGCGATGCAACTACCATTAAGGGGAGTAGAGATGCAAACATCTACTCGCTAGAAGCAAAAGTGAAGATTTCAACAAAAGGAATTGGAGTACTTTCTGTTTGGTTAACTGAAATAGCATATATGTCAGGATAATGGGGTTTGCTTGAGTCAACAGGTGTGGTTCCTAAGCAACCTTTACGAGTTTTGACCTGGGTTCACAAAGGTCCTAAGTACATGTTTTCAAGGTTTTCAAAGTTTCGTATTTTGTGTAAACTGTTTTATGCATCGTGTAGGAAACACCATTTTTGTGTACGTTTAAAACAAGTTATTATCCCACAATTTTCCGGGTATACTTTCTTCCTGAATTCACAGCCAATGACACTCGATCATCGATCAGTCATGAAATAGTAGTTGAATCCTCACAGTTAGTTAAATAAGTAATTCATTAATCCTTAGCAAGAGTCACGGACTCTTGTTGGTTAGCTCGTTCGGCTCCTGGTAGTTTGATATTCGTACGAAAGCTATCGTCCTTCTTCTTGACGAGCAAAACTGGGGTTACCCAAAGCGGGAAACTTGGTCTGTTATCTTCCTTCTCTGTCAACTACTGAAGCTACACTGTCAATCCTTGCATCTCTGAAGGTGTAAGTCGCTAAGGTGCATTAACAGCAGGCGCGACGCCCGGAATCAAATTGATGCGAAATTCGACTTGTCGTCGAGGAGATAATTCTGGCAAGTCTTCGGGGAAGACTTCAGGATATTCCCTTATCATAGGGATATCTTCGAGTTTAGGTTCTTCGGTTCCCTTGTCCACGACATGAGCCCAGAAAACAACACATCCATTACGCAACAACTTTCGTGCCTTCAAGCAATTTGGAAGCTGTAGGGGCGTGCTCCGCTTACCTCCATGAATCATGATTGTTTCTTCATTTGCCATCGGGGTGCGGGTAATAATCTCCGCTTGATTGCTCGACAACCAACCCATCCCAATTACCACGTCGAAGCTTCCCTTAAGATAGTTCTATCGAGTACTGGATATCTATCTTACTTACTACTAAAACAAGTATATTCTGAAGCTAAAATTTGACAACAATGTCAAATAGCACAGACGCATAACATTGACTACTATGAGACGTACCGATGGCCATGTTTGGATCCCGGCGTGCTTCCCTAGCTCCGGTGTTAGACATTTTTCCCACGATCTTGTTTAATCTCCCTTGGGCAATCTTTCCTAAAGTGCCCCATGTCACCGCAGTTATAACACCCTTGACCTCTCTTTCCACATTTCGTCTCATGCCAACACGTCTCCTTGCAGTGCCCCACTTTGCCACAGTTGTCACACTTTCCATTTTTACATCGCCCGGTATGATGCCGTCGACACTTGTCGCATTTAGGTAGTTTACCCATGTACTCTTTTCCCTTTTTTGCCTTGTTGTTATTATTTGTCTAAGTACCCCGCTTGAAGTTTCCGAACTTTCTCTTGTTATCTCCAGCTGACTCCACATGAGTCTCCTTTTTCTCCTCAGAGGTTGAAAATCTTCATAGTCTAACCGCTTCTTCAGTGAGCGTCACACTTAAGTCGATAGCTTCAGCGATTGTTGGAGGTTTAGATGTTCTCACCAGGATTAGAATCTGAGGTGCCAATCCCCCGATGAAACATTCGATCTTCTTAAACTCTGGATCTACCATGTAGGGGACAACATGCGACAGAACATGGAATTTCTCGACGTACTCAGCTATCTTTGGACCTTCCATCTTCAAGTTCCAGAACTCAGTTTCCAACTTCTAGATTTCTGCTCTCGAACAGTACTTCTTATGCATTAGTTCCTTCAGTTCGTCCCATGTCAAAGCATACGTAGCAGTCTCGCCCAACGTCTGAACCTGGAGGTTCCACCATGACAGAGCCCCATCTTGAAGCAGTCCGGAAATGTATGCGACCAGATGCTCTGGGGCATATTTGCTCAACTGCAAAACAGAATCCGTCTTCTCAACCCAGCGTACGAAGGCTAAGGCACCCCCGGTGCCGTCGAAATCCAGGGGCTTACAGCCCAAGAACTGCTTGTAGGTGCAGCCTGCGATATATGCAACATCATTCACGAGAGGCATTAGCAAAGCACACTTGGAAATGTCCAAACGTTCTTGTAATGTGTCTTAAGTGACTAAACATTACCGTTGGGTGGGTTATTTCCTATGGTACCTCCGCTGCGCTCGGAGCGGAGGGCCTCGTGGTGTGCGATGGCCTATGAGATGCGCTCTTGTATTTCCGCCTCTGTCGTCAGAAAAGGGGTGTTGGTATCGGTGTTTCTTTGAATCGACATCTTCCTAGAAGAAGATCGGTTTGGTTAGGTCTTATTAAGGACACGAGCACGCAAGCCTCTACTTAACGAATAAGACCTCAGAGGTGTATTTATATACGAATATAAGCAACCATATAACGGCACCATTATAGTACAACTTGTAGATGGGAACATATATAACGAGAACACAACAAGCTAGCATGTAACATCTCAATTATACACACGCATTCAGATTAACAACGTGCTTAGTGAGGGCATGGCGACTGAGTTTTCATTAGTCATTGACCACAAAGTATTGTTATATGTTTAATGGGGAATATAGGGATTGGGCTTTCATTATTTTTTGACAACCATCACATTGTCTACAAAGCGTATCACATCAAAAGGGACACAGGGTCACCCTACCCTTTCCCAATAAGTCTATCAGTGTGTCAGAGTCACGTGGTCAAAAGTAGTCTTCAAAAGTCTCTACCATCTCGGCTTATTAGTAGTGTCTTTTCCCCAAAGTAATGCAATTCGCTTAAAAACCAAAAGCCAACTATACTGATGTCTGAGGTGGAGGAGTGAAGAAAAGCAAACTGTTAACATGTGCAAGCTCCTCCTCGAGCTGATATACTCGTCAAAGTAATTAACTGGTATGGTGCTCGATAGTAAAGGAACGAGCATCAAAATCTGGAAAGGTGCAATAGCAGCAGGTGAAAGCGCAAAAGAAGACAGTGATGAATGTGGAGGATCAAAGTATACTGGCGTAGACAGGTTGGAGGACGTGGTGTCAGCTCAAGCTCCAAAACTCTATGACTCAAGACCTCAAACTGTAGCTGAAGTAATAAGAGCAACTCATCCGTTTGTAGCTTCCATAATGTGAGGGATGGTAGGGGTCCAAAATTAACATAGGGCAAGATAGGAACTTTCGGAATGGCTCGTCCAGTGTTGAAAAGGAGCAAACGGGGTAGCCTGTGAGGTCGTAGGAAATGCTGCTGTAGCAAAAAGGATCGTCACGCGGGTGCTGACCTAGAGTACCTTCCCCTGGATGGGGTGCGGGTATGTCTTGAAAGAAAGCAATAGGCAAACCGGTGCGATGGGCGTCGGACTCCACAGAAGGAAAGGAGCAACATCGGCGGGTGCGGGTGCAGGAACAAATGTCTCAGCAAAAGAGAAGACCATTAGGTGCAGGTACTGGGTCCGGTATAAGGGGTGCAATGTCTGGTAAACCAAAAGAAATATGGTCTTGATTAAGCAAGGGCTTAGGATCAGCAGGTGCAACATCAAACTGACCTAAGGGGAACAGGAGCTGGCTCAGAAGCAGGCTCTTGGTCGTGTGAAGGTGTGGGATCTCAAGCAGTGTGTGTGACAACTCGAAATTTAGAACCTTTTATTTGTATCTCGATGTGACATGCTTAATCGTGTGACTAGTTAACTATGTTGGTTTAATGAGATAAGCGAACATTCTATGCGATTATGTATTATGTGTATATGCTTGTATGTATAGTATGAGTATAGGTTTATGTGAGCCGAGAACCAAGAACCCGACTCGAGACCATGTGGTCTCGAGTAAACAGTAACACTTGGGCCGGATGGGCCACGCACCCCATTTAACCCAACCGAAACCCATTAGGGTGCACCATGTGGACAAGTATATAACCCTTAGTGATGCTAACCTTGCCATTCTTTGGACAACCCACACACACTCTCCCTCTCTCTCTCTCACGAAAACCCTAAGCCACAACACCCTCCTCCCTCACTCTCGGATCAAACCGGTGACCACTAAGGAGCTCTCGGATCAACTCGTACACACCCACTTAGAGGCTTCACTCACACCTTTGAACCCATACTTGAACCGGTTAGTGATTCCTTTGCAAACACATGTATTTTCATGATTAAAGGTGTTGATGTGTGATATTATAGATTAATGTTTTATGTTATGTGTTTACATTCGGTTGATGATGATCATATGTTAATATGTTGATTTCATTAGGATGAATAATGTATGCTTGACTATGTATGAGTGTTATCGGCTCTATATGGTTTGGATGTTGATACAAGTTGAAATGATTGATGAATGGAAACCGAATGCTTGTAATCGGTTGTGGTAGGTTCACGGTTAGGATAATTCATTGGGTTGATATCATAAGGTGCATGTTAGTAATCAAGAACAAAAATCCGGTTATATGTCTAAGTGTCGATAAGAGTTGTTCATGATTTTTGTTTGATTAGGGTTTATATGAATGATGATATGATGAACTACTTGAATATTTGAAGAACATGATGAATGTGATATGAATGTGTTATGATATTTGAAAATTGCCATGTTTGATCCATTTTAGAAATTAACTAGACAAGGGAACATGTTAGTGCATTGTTATTGGCTAGTACATAATATCATGACCATGAAATCTCATTGGCCAAGTACAATGTTGAATTTAGCGATTGTCCCCAACCGAGACCTTCAGTCTCGACTCGAGACCACCGCATGACAAGTCGAGATCTCCGGTTACGACACAGGTTGCGAGTCGAAAACTTATAGTCCCGACTCGAGACCGGGGGCATGATAACTCGAGACTGAGGTTGCGAGTCCAGTTGCGACTCGAGACCCTACTTGATCAACACAAAAACATCATGACCCGAGACCCTGTTTACGAGTCCGGTTGCGACTCGAGACCAATATATGCATAACCCGTGACTTCATCAGTCTCGACTCGAGACCATGTGCATGTGCACACTGTTGGACTTGCACCTCGTTTCGGACTTAAGTAATTGGGCCGGACCTTTGGGCCTAATACATGGACCTTATACGTGCTGTTGAATGTGAATGATACTTGAACGCAAAGTGCTAAAAACATATGTGTACTGCTTGAATACGAACCTGATTTGTATGATACAACTATGATAGGACGTGAGTGACCACAATATTACTTGGTTGACCTTTCTGTGTATCTGCCGAGCAAACCAAGGTGAGTTCACACCCTCTACAAAGCATGGGATTCCCAGGGGTCGGGAATTGGGGTTAAGGAACATGGGTTCCTCATCCTCCTTGGGTAGGACAGCAACAGTTCAGGAATGTAATTCCTCGTCCTCACGGACAGATAACTCGTACTAGACCAAAACTCTATCACGAAGTCCCTCCTTTGTATATCGACTTAATTGCCGGGCCAATGGCGAGCGGGTCATTAGTTAGATAGCGCTATTTAGGTCTGACAAACCTCACACCGTGCCGCAGAGGACGGGCGTGAACTAATGGATCTGGGGCACGTCAATGATGATAGACATTGACAGTTTCAGGGCACATAAACATGACTACAGTCAACAGTCGATATGGTAACGAGTCTAGTGTATACATGGGGTAGCCCCCACGGCCGAAATGCCAGATAACTAAGACAGGGTAGCCCCCACGGCTGGATTGCCAGAGTAACCGGGAATAAACAAGTCACGTTTTTAACTATGGGGTAACCCCCACGGCAGGATGCCAGATAAAGGAAACTGTTTTCGAAACAACTTAAAATGAACACCCAACCGTGAACTCACTCAACTTGTTGTTGACTCGTTACTACATGCTTTGCAGGTCAATAGGTACTTAGCTGGAGCTTGCATGGAAGAGAGTCGTTGTGGGACATGGACGGCTGTGTGCCATGTTAAACTTTGAAACAATTAAACTTATGTTTTGATTTAAGACTTATGCTTCCACTTGCAACTTAACTATGTTTTGTTTTCACACCAATTGTATTGGTTAAACTTTTATATCTTTTAACTTACATGTTCAATATGATTGGTGGCTAGATCCTGGTCAGTCACGCCCCCAAGCGGTGGTAATCCGCAGGTGGATTTTGAGGGTGTGACAGATTGGTATCAGAGCCATTGGTTATAGAGAACTTGGTTTTAATAAAGGAGAAACGTTTTTGTTAAAACCAGACTATAACCTGTACAGTGCTCAACGGACCACAACGACGCTTCACTCCACATGCAAGGCTCGACATTCTAGGTGATATAATTTGTGTATATATTGCCTACTTGTTAGTTACATAGTACATTGCTCATGGTACGCTTGGTTAGTATAACTACTGTTGCTTGAACACGTGTGCACATACTCACTTCTGACATCGCATTTTCGCGAACCCCTCTCACTCACGTTCTTCTTGATATGAAGATCATGTCTAGACGCGTTAACCTGACACAAGCCCAGTTGACGGCTCTGATCAACGAACGAGTTGCCGCAGCACTTGCAGCTGCACACGCAGGAGGTATATCCTGCAGTCCGAACTCATTCTAGGATCTTTAGAATTCTACTCTCGTGAATCAACCTTTGTGTTAAACTCTGTCTTTTCTTTCACCCACCATAGGTCAACATGCTCAGCCACCCGTGTGCACTTTTAAGACTTTCATGGACTGCCGACCAACTACTTTTAGCGGCACTGAAGGAGCAGTAGGTCTCCTGCACTGGTTTGAGAAACTAGAATCTGTGTTCGAAATGTGTGAATGCCCTGAGGCGCGCAGGGTGAAGTATGCTACCGGTACTCTCGAGGGTTTAGCCCTCACATGGTGGAACGCTCAGGTTCAGATGCTGGGGTTGGTTGCTGCCAACGCCACCCCATAGGAAACTTTTAAGGAGATGATCAAAGAAGAATACTGCAGTCGGGATGACATTCATAAGCTGGAAGTCGAGTTCTTCAACCTCAAGATGACGGGGTCAGAAATTGAGGCGTACACTAAGAGATCGAATGAGCTTGCCTTACTGTGTCCTACTATGGTGGACCCTCCATTTAAGCGTATTGAACTCTTTCTCAAGGGCTTGGTGCCAGAGATCCAAAGTTATGTGACTTCAGCAAACCTCGCCACTATCCAGCAGGTTGTTCAGTTGGCTCACCGTCTTACTGATCAGGCGGTGGAGCAGAACAAGTTACCAAAGCGCATAGGTGCTGCAATGCTGCAACTACTTCTGGTACCTCTAGTGACAACAAACGGAAATGGGATGGAACTTCAAGTAAGGGGTCGACTTCTGTTCAATCCCAGTCTCAGCAGAGAAAGACTGATGACTACAAGAGCCCCAGTCAGCAATCATCTGGTGGTCAGAGTCATGGTGGGTACAAAGGGAATCACCCCAAATGCAATCGCTGCAGCCTGCACCACAGTGGGCCATGCACCAGGGGCAACTGTCATCGGTGCAACAAGCCTGGTCACGCTGCAAAGGATTGCAGGAGCTTATACCCCGCCAATCAGAATCGTCAGCCAGCTCAACAGAACCAGCGCCAACAGCAGCAGCAGAGTGATAACAAAGGATGCTTTCAGTGTGGAGCTGAAGGCCACTTCAAGAGAGATTGTCCCCAACTGAACAGGAATCAGAACAACAACAACAACAACAACAACAATCAGGGGAATGGTAACAATGGGAACAACAACAACAATGGCGCCAGGGGGCGGGCGTTCGTGATCGGCCAAGGTGAAGCAAGGAATGACCCCAATGTTGTGGCGGGTAAGTTCCTTCTCGACGACTTTTACGTTACAGTTTTATTTGATTCGGGTGCCGATACTAGCTACATGTCACTAGAAGTTAGCCGAATGCTTAAGCGTATCCCAACACCTTTGAACAACAAGCACACTGTAGAGCTAGCAAATGGTAAGAGTTTAGAAGCCACACACGTAGTCAAGGGTTGTAAACTTATCCTCGCTGACCAGACCTTCTCTATCGACCTCATTCCTATCGTTTTGGGTAGTTTCGACGTTGTCATTGGGATGGATTGGTTATCCCAACACCAAGCAGAGATTCTTTGCAACGAGAAGGTTGTCCGTATTCCAGGTTCCGGTGGTGAACCTCTCATGATTCGTGGCGACAAGAGGAGTGCCGTTGAGAATGTCATTTCTCTCCTTAAGGCCCAAAAGTGCTTGCGAAAGGGCCACACTGCCATTTTGGCTCTCGTTACTGACACCTCAGAAAAAGAGAAGAAGATAGAAGATTTTCCAGTTGTACGCGACTATCCAGAGGTATTTCCTGAGGAATTACCTGGTCTTCCGCCTCATCGCCAAGTCGAGTTTCAGATCGAATTAGCTCCTGGAGCTGCGCCTATAGCTCGTGCACCTTATCGTTTAGCTCCATCAGAGTTGGAAGAACTCTCTACGCAACTACAAGAACTCTTGGATAAGGGTTTTATTCGTCCTAGCTCATCGCCCTGGGGAGCTCCAGTACTATTTGTGAAAAAGAAGGACGGTACCTTCAGAATGTGCATCGACTACCGGGAACTCAACAAGGTGACAGTGAAGAACCGCTACCCTCTACCGCGTATTGACGACTTGTTCGACCAGCTGCAAGGGTCGAGCTTCTATTCGAAGATCGATTTGAGATCGGGTTATCACCAGCTGAGAGTCCGAGAAGAGGACGTCTCCAAAACGGCTTTCAGAACTCGATATGGGCACTATGAGTTTTTGGTCATGCCTTTTGGGCTGACAAACGCACCTGCGGTTTTCATGGACTTGATGAATCGAGTGTGCAAGCCTTACCTGGACAAGTTCGTTATAGTCTTCATCGACGACATCCTGATCTATTCTAAGAGTCAGGAGGAACACGAGCAGCATCTACGACTTATTCTGGAACTCCTTCGAACAGAACAGCTTTATGCAAAGTTCTCGAAATGCGACTTCTGGCTTCGAGAAGTCCATTTCCTAGGCCATGTGGTAAACAAGGATGGAATTCACGTTGATCCGTCCAAGGTAGACTCGATTAGGAACTGGCCTGCACCTCGTACACCAAAGGAAATTCGCCAATTCTTGGGTTTGGCAGGTTACTACAGGAGGTTCATTAAGGATTTTTCCAAGATTGCACAACTTCTCACCTCACTAACGCAGAAAGGCGTTGTTTATCGCTGGGGAAACGCACATGAATTTGCATTTCAACATCTAAAGGATAGACTTTGCAGTGCGCCTATCCTCTCATTGCCAGAAGGCACAGACGACTTCGTGGTCTACTGCGACGCGTCAATTCAAGGTCTTGGTTGCGTGTTGATGCAACGAGATAAAGTTATAGCCTACGCCTCACGCCAACTTAAGGTTCATGAAAAGAACTACACTACGCACGACTTAGAGCTGGGAGCTGTTGTTTTTGCACTTAAGTTATGGCGGCATTACCTGTACGGTACCAAGTGCGCCATCTACACCGACCACAGGAGCCTCGAGCACATCTTCAAGCAGAAGGAACTAAACATGCGACAACGACGATGGGTCGAGCTACTGAACGACTACGAGTGCTCAATCAGGTATCACCCGGGCAAGGCCAACGTTGTGGCTGACGCCCTCAGTCGAAAGGATACTGCACCTAAGCGCGTACGAACACTGCAACTCACGATCCATTCTAGTCTCCCTTCCCAAATACGAGCTGCTCAGATAGAAGCACTGAGACCAGAAAACGTCAGGGCTGAAGCCCTACGCGGATCAAGGTAACGCTTAGAACGGAAGGAAGACGGTGCTTACTACGTAACGGGACGCGTTTGGGTCCCACTCTATGGCAACTTACGAGAGCTTGTGATGGACGAAGCACACAAGTCTCGCTACTCGGTACACCCTGGTTCGGATAAAATGTACCACGATATCAAAACCACGTATTGGTGGCCTAGCATGAAGGCCCACATAGCGACTTACGTCAGCAAGTGTTTGACTTGTGCGAGAGTCAAGTCGGAATACCAGAAACCCTCAGGCCTGCTCCAACAGCCAGAGATACCACAATGGAAATGGGAGCAAATTTCCATGGATTTTGTCACTGGCCTACCTAGATCCCAGCGCGGAAACGATACTATTTGGGTGATCGTGGACCGACTTACCAAGTCTGCACACTTCCTGGCTATCAAGGAGACGGATAAATTCTCCACTCTTGCAGAAATATACCTCAAGGAAGTTGTTTCGAGGCACGGGGTGCCCACCTCCATTATCTCGGACCGAGATGCACGTTTCACGTCAGAACTGTGGCAAGCAATGCACAAATCCTTCGGCTCGCGATTAGACATGAGCACAGCGTATCACCCTCAGACGGACGGACAGTCCGAGCGCACCATTCAAACCTTAGAGGACATGCTTCGTGCCTGTGTAATCGACTTTGGCAACCGCTGGGAAAAGCATCTGCCACTTGTGAAATTCTCGTACAATAACAGCTACCACACCAGCATTAAAGCTGCTCCATTTGAGGCATTGTACGGACGTAAATGCCGGTCACCTCTTTGCTGGGCAGAGGTGGGAGATAGTCAGATCACTGGTCCAGAACATGTGGTAGACACGACCGAACAAATTGCTCAAATACGAAAACGCATGGCGGCAGCTCGTGACCGTCAGAAAGTCTACGCCGATAAGGGCAGGAAACCACTTGAGCTCCAGGTTGGGGAGCGGGTACTACTCAAAGTTTCACCCTGGAAGGGTGTGGTTCGTTTTGGTAAACGCGGCAAACTTAACCCACGATACGTTGGACCTTTCGAAGTTATTGAGAAGATAGGCAGGGTGGCCTACAGACTGAACTTGCCAGCAGAACTCGGTGCAGTTCACAACGTTTTCCACGTGTCGAATCTGAAGAAGTGTCTGTCAGATGAGACCCACGTAGTTCCTCTGAAGGAACTCACTATCGACGAGCAGTTACGATTCGTCGAGGAACCAGTCGAAATCACGGACCGGGATGTTAAGGTCCTCAAGAGCACTAGAATACCTCTCGTTCGAGTTCGTTGGAACTCACGTCGCGGCCCAGAGTTCACCTGGGAGCGCGAAGATCAGATGAAACAAAAGTATCCCCAACTGTTCGCAAACAGTACACCCACTACTGAGGCCGAAGCTACGGAATTTCGGGACGAAATTCCAGATCAACGGGGGGTGGATGTGACACCCCAGGAAAACCGGGAAAACCATACAACTTAACTAGCTTCCTCAGTGAGTGCTTACCAAATTTCGGGACGAAATTTCTTTCAACTTGGGGATGATGTGACAACTCGCAATTTAGAACCTTTTATTTGTATCTCGATGTGACATGCTTAATCGTGTGACTAGTTAACTATGTTGGTTTAATGAGATAAGCGAACATTCTATGCGATTATGTATTATGTGTATATGCTTGTATGTATAGTATGAGTATAGGTTTATGTGAGCCGAGAACCAAGAACCCGACTCGAGACCATGTGGTCTCGAGTAAACAGTAACACTTGGGCCGGATGGGCCACGCACCCCATTTAACCCAACCGAAACCCATTAGGGTGCACCATGTGGACAAGTATATAACCCTTAGTGATGCTAACCTTGCCATTCTTTGGACAAACCACACACACTCTCCCTCTCTCTCTCACGAAAACCCTAAGCCACAACACCCTCCTCCCTCACTCTCGGATCAAACCGGTGACCACTAAGGAGCTCTCAGATCAACTCGTACACACCCACTTAGAGGCTTCACTCACACCTTTGAACCCATACTTGAACCGGTTAGTGATTCCTTTGCAAACACATGTATTTTCATGATTAAAGGTGTTGATGTGTGATATTATAGATTAATGTTTTATGTTATGTGTTTACATTCGGTTGATGATGATCATATGTTAATATGTTGATTTCATTAGGATGAATAATGTATGCTTGACTATGTATGAGTGTTATCGGCTCTATATGGTTTGGATGTTGATACAAGTTGAAATGATCGATGAATGGAAACCGAATGCTTGTAATCGGTTGTGGTAGGTTCACGGTTAGGATAATTCATTGGGTTGATATCTTAAGGTGCATGTTAGTAATCAAGAACAAAAATCCGGTTATATGTCTAAGTGTCGATAAGAGTTGTTCATGATTTTTGTTTGATTAGGGTTTATATGAATGATGATATGATGAACTACTTGAATATTTGAAGAACATGATGAATGTGATATGAATGTGTTATGATATTTGAAAATTGCCATGTTTGATCCATTTTAGAAATTAACTAGACAAGGGAACATGTTAGTGCATTGTTATTGGCTAGTACATAATATCATGACCATGAAATCTCATTGGCCAAGTACAATGTTGAATTCAGCGATTGTCCCCAACCGAGACCTTCAGTCTCGACTCGAGACCACCGCATGACAAGTCGAGATCTCCGGTTACGACACAGGTTGCGAGTCGAAAACTTATAGTCCCGACTCGAGACCGGGGGCATGATAACTCGAGACTGAGGTTGCGAGTCCAGTTGCGACTCGAGACCCTACTTGATCAACACAAAAACATCATGACCCGAGACCCTGTTTACGAGTCCGGTTGCAACTCGAGACCAACATATGCATAACCCGAGACTTCATCAGTCTCGACTCGAGACCATGTGCATGTGCACACTGTTGGACTTGCACCTCGTTTCGGACTTAAGTAATTGGGCCGGACCTTTGGGCCTAATACATGGACCTTATACGTGCTGTTGAATGTGAATGATACTTGAACGCAAAGTGCTAAAAACATACGTGTACTGCTTGAATACGAACCTGATTTGTATGATACAACTATGATAGGACGTGAGTGACCACAATATTACTTGGTTGACCTTTCTGTGTATCTGCCGAGCAAACAAAGGTGAGTTCACACCCTCTACAAAGCATGGGATTCCCAGGGGTCGGGAATTGGGGTTAAGGAACATGGGTTCCTCGTCCTCCTTGGGTAGGACAGCAACAGTTCAAGAATGTAATTCCTCGTCCTCACGGACAGATAACTCGTACTAGACCAAAACTCTATCACGAAGTCCCTCCTTTGTATATCGACTTAATCGCCGGGCCAATGGCGAGCGGGTCATTAGTTAGATAGCGCTATTTAGGTCTGACAAACCTCACACCGTGCCGCAGAGGACGGGCGTGAACTAATGGATCTGGGGCACGTCAATGATGATAGACATTGACAGTTTCAGGGCACATAAACATGACTACAGTCAGCAGTCGATATGGTAACGAGTCTAGTGTGTACATGGGGTAGCCCCCACGGCCGAAATGCTAGATAACTAACACGGGGTAGCCCCCACGGCTGGATTGCCAGAGTAACCGGGAATAAACAAGTCACGTTTTTAACTTTGGGGTAACCCCCACGACAGGATGCCAGATAAAGGAAACTGTTTTCGAAACAACTTAAAACGAACACCCAACCGTGAACTCACTCAACTTGTTGTTGACTCGTTACTACATGCTTTGTAGGTCAATAGGTACTTAGCTGGAGCTTGCATGGAAGAGAGTCGTTGTGGGACATGGACGGCTGTGTGCCATGTTAAACTTTGAAACAATTAAACTTATGTTTTGATTTAAGACTTATGCTTCCGCTTGCAACTTAACTATGTTTTGTTTGGACACCAATTGTATTGGTTAAACTTTTATATCTTTTAACTTACATGTTCAATATGATTGGTGGCTGGATCCTGGTCAGTCACGCCCCCAAGCGGTGGTAATCCGCAGGTGGATTTTGAGGGTGTGACAGTGTGATAGTGTGATAGTGCAGTGGTCATAGCGGTGTCGTCATCCGAGTTAGTAGCAAGAAGCGGTAACCTGACCGTCTGTAAGGCTGCAGATGTCACAGACTCAAAGGAGTCTGAAGTCGAGTGCAAAATGGAGGCAGAGGATATTTCAATGGTGGGAATCTCAGGAGGTAGAATAGTAATGACATCCTCAGCTATCTTTCCATCACCCTGGGCATCAACAGGAGGATCATCAACAAACAAATCAACGTCATCATCAAATAAATCGTCAAAAGGCATATCCTCAGGAGGAATGACCATGAGAGGTACGACGTCGAGGGTCGGAGTCATGATGTGCTCGCCATCGGGGTGTTCAAATGATAAGGTGGTCATGGACCGAAACAAGAATGACAGAAGGATTCTTATCAGGAAAGCCATCAGCCAGGGTAAATCATCACCAAAATCTGGCAGTGCGGACGGTTGGAAGTCGTCCTCGTCCTCGGTCATTATATCAGGGTCACTCTCAGTGTCTGACGCAAATATCTCCGGTGCAAGTACAATCTCTTAATCTGTGGCGGTGGCCGTAGGGTCGTCAATGTCTGATTCCTCGTTCTCGGAAGAAGGTGGCATGTGTGCCGGTACATAATAATCGTAGCATGTATATTCATAGCAATCACTAACACTTAATATATTGCAAACAAGGACAATTCATCATGTAATCATGTATTCATATAATTCTTCATGAAACTTTCTATCCTTCCTAGTCTATCAGACTAAACTTCCCAGTCTCTCAGACTGAACTCCCTAGTCTCTCAGACTACCCTTCCCAGTCTCTCAGACTGAATCATAAGCATAATCTTTGAAATGTGTTTCGTGTCTTTTGTTTGTAAAAATGTTTGTTTCCTGGATCTGGGCGTTTCGTGCATGCAATGAAAACATGTTTGTAAAATCATTTTTTGTGAGAGCCATAATGATTGTAGTCTAGACTCGAGAAGGAATCCTATTTCACTACAATCGAAGCTCTGATACCAAGCTGTCACACCCTGACTTTTGCGGAAGCGTGATTATGGTGTGACTTTCTTAATATCATTGCATTCAATCATAACAACAACTATATGATAAAACCATAGGTTTGTCATCCATCGAATAAGTTTAAAACATAACAACATTGTTTAAAAACGTAGACTTCAATTTCAAGTTTTACAATCATACCAAAATGTTTATGAGTTCACTAAGGACTCATCGAAAGATATTAAATAGCACCAAGGGTTGGGAGACGTGTCTCGTCCAGGAATAAGACACACCGACCAAACACAAAGACCATGGATGACATCTTTATTTCAAACGCAGCATAAAAACTTACAATGCCCACCAGATCCACTTACTAGTTCCCTGAAATACATGTAGTTTGAAAACATCAACAAAAGTTGAGCGAGTTCATGTGTTTAGTATGTGTGCACGAATCATCCTTAAAAACCTTTGTATGTATGTACTTGTAAACTGGTATGTAGCATCAGGGAAAAATAGATCAATTAATGTGTAGGTAATACATTAATATAAGTGACATGGCATAGGAAGCACTCAAACCTGTATGCGTATTTCGTACCGGCCCCTCCGGCGGAACGACATAGTCACCACATGCGGCCAACTCGCAGGCCCATGGGTGGGGCTCGCAACACCCAATAGATCTATCACTCATGCCCCTCGGTGCTTATACAAGGATTAATGGTCTTAAGATAATGGCCTATCCGTTCACGTGATCTAGCAGTACGTTCCTTAGCTAATCATACTGTTGTAATTGTTTGTAAACAGTATGTAACATGTATTTCACCCTCGAAGTATAAAACGAAACAGTTTAAAGAAAAGGGGGAAATGAACTCACTGTTTTGCGTTCCTTGTATCCGATGTAACTCAAAGCTTCCTCTAGAGCGCACGACTACCTACATGCGTACTACGGTCCATTAGGCGAACGGGTCGTGCCTTGACTTGGTAATGATTAGTGTCTTTGAGTTATGTTTTCAAAGTGTCTTAATTAATATTTCAAGTGTATAATTATTTGTTAAAGTAATTAATATTTCAACTCAATACTTCTCAAGTATTTAAACATGTATATCTTTCCCAAGGATGGGTATATTTGTATTCTTGTATTTGCATAACTTGCCATGTTTTGGCGTCGTATTCTTTTTAATAAGTATCCAATATATTTCCAAAACAATATATTTTCAAGTCTCACTTAGAAAATATATATAAACTTATTTTTATCCAACATAATGTATTCCAATTTTATCCAAGAAAATATATATTTTTCCCAAAAATCATATATCTTCTAAAAATTCCAAGAAAAACATATTTTTGCTTCTCTAAAATAATATACTTTCTCCTTGTCAAAAATATGACATACTTTGTAATATTTACAAAAATCATACTTTCATTTCTTTTGTATCCAAAATAGTATTTACCAAAAATATGCTTATAACGGTATTTTTCGGAATATTTTGTAAGTTACGTTCTATCGTTCGGTTCCACAATATTAAGTGTGTAACTTATATATTTATCCCTTGGGATTTTTGGTATTATTTTGGATTGTAATTTCTTGGTATTAGTTACATTATTTTAACCCTAAAATAATATAACTACTACACAAAGTATACAAATATTCACACATCATGTCTTTAATGTAAATATATATTCTAAATATATATTTATCCATCTTTATTTATAAAAACCAACCTCCAATACTTGTATTTTTGTAACAAAAATTATGGCAAAGTTTATGTAGAAAATCCATGGTTAAAATACACTTATAAATACTTGTTTGAAAATATTTTTTTCCAAGTGTTTATATTTTTAGAAAATTTCTCCATAGTTTCACCTAAAAATGGAGGTGTCCATGCTTTTAAAGCATATCATTTTTAAAATCATCACAACAATCAACAACTTAACCTACACTTACCAAGTGCCTTAACAATGCTTTTACATAACAACATGAACTTGAACTTTTATAAAAACTTGTAGTAACTTACTAGTGTTTTTTGTAAGTCTAGTTACCTTTAGAAATATGATTATTTATTTAATAACATCATTCTTGAAGATTTTAGATCTTTACAACTTGTATGATGATTTTTCCAAAAATCATTCTTTGAATTTTTCTTGTAAACAATGTATTCTTATACTTGTTTCACCACTAGAAACATGATTAGTTTTCTTTAAAAACACTGTTTTTGTAAATCTTGTGATTTAACTTGGTTTCTTTGGAAAACTATTTTTGAAATCATCCTTTCATGTCTAGTAAACTATTTCTTTGGAAAACTATTTTTGAAATCATCCTTTCATGTCTAGTAAACATGTTATATGCTTCATTATTCACAAAATCATTTTCATTTTTCAAGTTCTTGAAAACATAAAGCATGATGATCTTGGTCTTTCACATGATCACCACCTTAACTTACTAGATCATGTGTTAAATCATAATCTAGTAGGTTTCATATGATGTCTAACATCATAAACACAAATAATCAATCATCAAGAAGCAAAACAACACTAAACAACATGATTTCTTTAAGATTTCTTTAAGATTTCTTATAGTCTTATGCTTATGTTCATGATTCATCTTCAAGTTTATTAGTGTTCTTCATAATAATCAACATGAATCTTCTTTTAACCACTAATAATAGATGAACAATGGAGTGTATGAAGTTCTTACCACTAGCTCAAGGCTAGGGATGATTCAAGAGGATAAAACAAGTGGATAAAAGCACTAGAGAGAGGTCCTTCAACTTTCAAGAGCACCAAGCTTCCTTGTATGGCTCCTTACACCTTGTGTACACCTTGGAATGTATGAGAATGAGATGGCAATGAGGGTGGTGGTGGTGCTTGTTTGTGGCCGTGAGGTGGGAAGAAGAAGGGAGGAAGAAGGTGTGTGTGAAGTGTGTAAGAATGAGAGTTCAAGATATCTTATAACCATGTTTGTGCATTGCCCATATGATATGTTATATAGTGTGTTAGGGTGTTCGGGGATCATAACTAGCTTAGAAACACTAAAACAATGCTTCTTGTATAATTTTGGTGTTTCGGGTAGTGTCCGGTTGTCCGGTTAGATACCGGTTCGTTAAAGTGTCAAACTATTCCGTTTAGTAATCTTTGAGTACCCTTTTGTGACACTTTTTATTCCCGACACTTAGGAAAGTATTCAGGACCATTTAGTCATATTTTTGCATGTTACTAGCTTATTAAAATGCTGAATTTTGCTGAATTATGCGGAATTCTGCATTTTGGGTGAGTTTTAGGCACTTTCCGGCACTTTAACTATCACCTAGAAAAGCAGTTTTGTGGTCCCTACTTTCCTACACAATATACTAGTGTAGTACTTGGTTTCTGGCTCATACTGGGTCTCAAAACAGTGTCTGTCTATGTACTGAACCCCGTCAGCATATTCCTGATTTATCAGATAACTGTGCCAACTGTGCTTTGTGCATCATGTATGACAATAAAGTTTGCATGTAATAGTGATGTGTCATTATGCAATATGTGATGCACATGTAAGTATGATGTAGTAATCAGAAAGCAGTTAAGTATAATTCAGCACAGTCATTGAGCACTAAACAAGATTAATTAATTGTACGGATGCATGCAAATCTGGCAGTTGTCACACTTCAACTAGTTCACCAAAGGATCTCTTTAACCAGATCGACGAATGATCTCTTTAAATAGATCGACACATGATCTCTTTAACTAGATCGGTGAACGACCTCTTGAACTAGACCACCAGAGGGTCTCTTTAACCAGATCAACACATGATCTCTTTAACTAGATTGACGAATCAATCTCTTTAACTAGACCACCAAAGGGCTTTAACTATATCAACGAATGATATCTTTAACTAGATCAACACATGATCTCTTTAACTAGACCACCAAAGGGTCTCTTTAACTAGATCAACACATGATCTCTTTAACTAGATTGACGAATCAATCTCTTTAAGTAGACCACCAAAGGGTCTCTTTAACTATATCAACGAATGATATCTTTAACTAGTTCAACACATGACCTCTTTAACTAGACCCCCAAGGGGTCTCTTTAACTACATCAACGAATGATGTCTTTAACTAGATCAACACATGATCTCTTTAACTAGACCACTAAAGGGTCTCTTTAACTGTATCAACGAATGATATATTTAACTAGATCAACGCATGATCTCTTTAATTAGACCACCAAAGGGTCTCTTTAACTACATCAACGAATGATGTCTTTAACTAGATCAACACGTGATCTCTTTAACTAGACCACCAAAGGGTCTCTTTAACTATATCAACAAATGATATCTTTAACTAGATCAACGCATGATCTCTTTAACTAGACCACCAAAGGGTCTCTTTAACTACATCAACGAATGATGTGTTAAACTTTGAAATAGTACTTTACAATCCAAGGATCTTAACTATTACATAGAAGCCCATTAAGGATTTAAGATAGTACTTTTGGATATCCTTCTAAGAATCCATCATATGAAGATATGGAAGATTCCATAAGGATTTGGATAGCGAGCATTCAGATCACACATAAACACAATAAACACATAATCACATAATTGTCAACTTGGTCATCAGCTTGTTATCAATTTGTTATCGATTTATACACTTACATTTAAAGTACACCAGGAATCCAATAAATGGACTTCAACTAGTACTTTAAACATCCTCAAGAATCTAACTATGAAGATATGAAGATTTTTTAAGGATTCGGTTTTGTCCTTATTGAATCGTAACATACGTATTAAAGCACACAAAGAATCCAATTAAGGACCTCGATTTTGCACTTTAAACATCCACACGGATCTAACTATGAAGATAGGAAGATCCTATAAGGATTTTGGAATTCGTGTAGCAAGAAATTGTTTCGAAACCTTGTACTAGGTATGCTAAGTCAACATACGAAGTATAGTGTTTATGAAATCAAGGTGCTAGATATGCTAAGTCAACATATGAAGCAAATAGGATCCTTGAAATCAATGTGCTAGGCATGCTAAGTCAACATATGAAGCAGAATGTCCTTGAAAATCGTGTACTACGTATGATAAGTCAATATACGAGCAGAGTGTTCTTGAAAATCGTGTACTATGTATGCTAAACCAACATACGAGTAGAATGTCCTTGAAAACTATGCATGGGATCTTTGAAAATATGCTTGTAATGTTTTTTTTTTTGAAATCATCTACTAGGTATACTAGGTAAATATGTTTATAAAATGTTTTTAAAACCATGTGAAATGCCTTTGGAATCATGTATGAGGTTTTTGGAAAAAATGGATGATGTTTTTGAAATTATGCACTTGGTATATCAGGAAAATATACTATGTTTAAAATGTTTTTAAACCATATGAAATTTTTTTGAAATCATGAAAGATGTTTTGAAATCATATACTATGTATATTGTTATGAAAACCATAATATAATGATATGTACATAGACATATCGCATAAGACCAATTAAGGACTTATGAAAAGTACCCTTAGATATCCAAGTAAGGATTTAAAGTGGAACTTTGAGTATTTGTCCAAAGTTTGTAACTTGTACCTTGTACTTTGTTTCTTTAGAAGAAACGAGTACTTAGGATTTGTGTGGAGATCACGAGCGATCACAAAAATGGAAGAACTACGAGAGTAGTTTATCTTGCAAGGAACACGGTTCCTTGGTGTCAGTATCGTAGGGGTATGTCATTCATACAAGTAACCACACTTGTTTTCGTACATCGAAATGTGAATAGAGATTTATTTATAAACTAAAATAATTATTTCATAGTCTTGAATAATAAAAGAAATAAAATATAAAGTTCAGTTGTTTCAAATCGGCATCGTCTTCTAGTTATCAAATGCTCATCCACGAGCTGGATTTGCATTAACAAGCTTTGGGCAATTGTTCCTGAAATGGCGCATCTCGCCAGAGTTGTAGCAAGAACCAGGTGGAAAACGAGCTTGAGCAGGGTTGGCTTGAGGTTGGTTTAGACCACCTTGGTTCGGGTTAGTTCGACAAGCATTTGCTAGGTGACCAAGTCGCCCACATGATTTGCACTGACGACACAGTAGGTGAGCTTGGTGGTGTGCATTACACATGGGCATAGTGGTGCAGTACCTGCATAGGTTTTCTTAGCAAGAGGTTGTGCTGGTTGGTTAGGTACAACTTGATTGTTTTGAGCAACTACGATGAAGTTCTGTGAAGCCTTACACTTCTTTGACTTCTTAGAGGATTTAGTTTGCTTATCCTTTGGTTTTGTCTCATCTGATGGTTTATTGTCGCCTTTTCGGAAAAGTTTACCCTTCCTGATCTGAGATTCAGTCAGGGTAGCGGATAGCTCAATGGTCTGCCTAACTGTGGTAGGGTTACTACCAGTAACAATGTCCTGAACTGGGTCAGGGAGGCCATCAATGTACTTTTTAATTGCCTTATCCAAAGGCGTAACCATGGTTGGACATAACAGACTTAGTTCCTCATATCGGTCTGTGTAGGCTCGATGCTCACCGCTATTTTGTTTAAGATCGTCAAATTCCCTTTTCAGTGCCCTGAGTTCATGACGAGGAAATAATTCCTTCATCATTAGAGCCCGAAGCTCTTCCCAGGTTTGAGCCATTGCCACATCGGCACCCCTGTCTCTCATCACACCATTCCACAATGTTAGTGCCCTTTTCTCAAACACACTAGATGCAAATTCAACCTTTCGCTCATTTGGACACTAAACATGTCGAAATGTGCTTTCTAGGCTCTCAAACCATTGTAGGAGCACAGTTGCTCCTTGAGACCCAGAAAATTTCATTGGTTTAGCGGAATTGAACGTCTTATAGTTGCACTGAACATTGTTATTGTTATTATTATTCGCTTGATTTATCTGGGTAACAAGGTTCGGGAGCACAACAGCGATTTGCTGAGCTACTAAGGCTGCTATTGCAGCATCTTGAGTTTGATCTCGTCTAGGAGGCATTCTAAAAGAATAAGGAAACATGGGAAACGTGTGAGATTGACCATTGGATAAACAAAAGAGGTATTGAAAATATCGATGAAACACGAAGATTGTGGCCATTCGTTCGTTAACTAAAACAAACAAATGTCACGGTGACTAATCAAAGTAAGTGGGTCATAATAATGTATTGCGAAGACATGCTTTAGCCTATAAGTGGACACTCACCCCAAGAGTTCCTAGGAA
>JARYGA010029222.1:0-29144 GCA_030545235.1 Helianthus tuberosus
GTTCTAGAATTACTCGCTCCAAAAAAAATCCAGGAATCCTAAATTGTTCGATAACCGAAGGATATACGAAGTCAATTAAACTTTGTATCGGGTCACAAATATCGGTGATTAGTAGATCATCTGGTATCTCTATAATTGCTTCACAATCATTATCATCTCCAACGTTTCCTTCACCAATATCAATAAGCCATTTTGCAAATTCTCTGATAGATTCCATATTTGAACTTTCAGCTCCAATAGTTAGATGCATGTTTTTAGTCAGCCGTAACAGTCTGCATTTTGACCATATATATGAAGAGCTTAAAGATGCACTAACAATTTCTTGTCTAGTACCATTAGGAATAATAGGTAGCATTTGTCTAAAGTCACCACCAAATACAATAACTTTACCTCCAAAAGGAATATCCGAACGAATACTCCTGCCTTCTGAAAATACGTCGGTCATCGTCCTATCTAAAGCTTCAAAGGCATGTTTGTGTACCATCGGTGCTTCGTCCCATATGATTAATTGGGTTTCCTTTAATAAATTGGCAATGTCACTATTTGGTTTAATATTGCACATTGTATCCTCTGTTAGATTAATGGGGATATGGAACCGAGAATGAGCTGTCCTTCCACGGGAAAGTAATAACGAAGCAATACCACTTGAAGCCACATATAAAACTATTCCATTTCTACATCGAACAGCTGAAGCCAAAGTCTTCCATAAGAAGGTTTTTCCAGTTCCAGCGTAACCACAGAAAAAAAGGCCTCCTTTACGGCCTACAACTGCTTCCATTATTTCGTCAAAAACCACTCGTTGTTTATCTGTAAGAGATTGATGCAACCTATTAAACTCAGCTTGTACTTCATCTATATCATGTGATAGCTCTTCATTGATCAGACGATTAGTAGCATCACGTAAAGAATCGTTATCAGGGTACGGTATAGTGAGAAACCTTCATAATGATGAACCATTGGAAATTAAATAGTTTTCAATTTTCTACAAAGTAAGGTTCTTAATCTGATATTCAGGAAGCACTAAACCTAACAAATCAAAAAATTAACATTATTAATTAAGAAAATCGAAATGTAGTATGTGAAATCCAAAAGATAGATCAGAACCTCAAATATTTGTTTCTTTTTGACGTCTATAAACAATATCATCAGCTAAGTATTTCCACGTGTTCTCCCAAACAAATTCTGGCCGTGATTTGAAAAAAGCAGGGTAGCAAATAACGCTCGGAGATACCCAGCATGTCCTTCAAAACTTGCTTCTTTAATGGCCTCAACGTATTCATTGTCATCATCTAAGAGTCCCATCGCATAGCAAGCATCTCTAAAAGTTGGGAATAATTGGCCGTTAACTGTACGTATCTCCTCGAATGATCTACGCCCTTTAACTTTATTGAGTAGTATCCTCAAAAAATAAGGTTTGCCCAATGCAGGAGTTACATAATGAATCCGACCAATACACTGGTACGACTTACGTACCTGCCAACATCTATCTTTAAGTATCCAAACAAATTTGGAAGGAAACTCAACATAAGTCAGCTTTCTAGCATCTTCATTTGTCACGTTCAACTTCATCCATTGCACAAATATTGAAGAAGCAACAGAAGCCTTGCTTAAAACATTATCAATATCGTCATCCACACCATAAACAACATTCTGTTGGCCTGGCAAATGAAAGGGAAGCCTCGTAACAGCCGGATACCTATAATGAACCTCATTAGAGAATATTCTCCAGGATGCCTCACACGCTGAAATATATCTACAATCATAATACTCCTTGATCTCGTCTTTTGGCTTTTCCTTAATGGTTGAATTTTTATCACCAGAAACAACCGCAGTAGCCATATCAGGGCCTTTGTTAATGTACTTGAACAAATATTTCACTGAACCGGCTTGATTACACCATTCAACATTAATGTGTGCTTGATATCTTTTCAAAAGCCTTTTATTATAAGGAACAACACTTCTGTTGTCTAATCTAACACCAGATTTTATAGCTGTATGACCTGAATCTCTTCTTCTATATACAGGGAAACCACTTGAATAAATAGTTGTATGTGGTGTGAATTTCTTCGAAAAGTTTTTTGAACATCTTTTATCAACCATGCAAGGACAATTCAAATTAGCATTCCCACATGAACCATGAATCATATAATCAGTCACAAGAGAATAAAGTTCAGGATCTTTTTTATCAGGAATCTCCGCAGAAATAAATGGATCTATGTGATCTACGGTGGGAAGTTTGTGATCGACCTTCATGAATAAGCATATATGTGCATGAGGAAGACCACATTTTTGAAATTCTACTGTATAAACAACTAAATAAAAAGGAAAAATAAATAGATTTAGTAGTTGATAACCTTGATTACAAAATATATATCAGAGGATAAGATGTGAAAACAAAATAACATACTCGCGTTAATCTCACCGAAATACTTAGAATCCTTCAAATCTTTGAGTAAGGAATCAAGCTTCATTTTAAACAATCGACACAATATGTCAGGCCTGTCTTCGGCTTTGATGGTTGAATATTTTAGAAATCTTTTTACTTCTGGCTACTTAGGATTACACGTTATAGTTATGAAGAAATCAGGGTACCCATACCACTTACATATGGCCATTGCATCGAGGTAATTTTGTTGCATGAATCCTGCACCACCAGTAAATGAAGAAGGAAGTATAACAAGCGTTCCAGTATCTGTTAAAACTTCCTTACCTTTAGATTTATACTTCTGAAGATTCTCAAATGTTTCAGAGCGAAGGTTCGCTTGTTGCCTCCGGATGTACTTTAGTCTTTCGCTCTCAATCATTGTGTATGCATCTACCAAAAACTGTTGTAACAAACTTCGCCCATTTAAAATTAAGGAAACTCCATAAGTTCTATCTTGAATCCTTTATGAAAAAAATTCTCTCATTGTGCACTTTGGTTTTATTTTCTTTTGTGTGGACATAAAATCTCTATGAGGAATATCAACTCTGTAACCATCATCACCATATGGGAAAAGTAACGGATATTGCAGAGCAAGATACGATGGGTGTAATTCGCTAATACGCTGGAGCATTCCCGATTGAGTCTCGAAAACAATACCACGAAGGTCTATAGCTTTATCTATGTCTCCGACAACCAATGCAGCAACTTCAGATGTGGTGGGTAAGTTATATGTCCTGCCATCTTTTTCTCTTCTATAAATAAGTCGCAGACTAAGGTTGGCCTCTGGAGATTGGTGAAAATGGTCTCTGACCATCCTATATGTCTTAACCAACATATTTTGTGAATATAATATAGCCCTCAAATACTCTATCATTTCGACATCAAGTTCTTTATCAGTAGGCGATAAAAGTTTGGTTCTTTTGCTATTAAAAGAAAACAACAAAACATTAACATAACATAAGTATAATAGTATCTCGTTTTATAAAAACTTATAGAATATGTTGAGAAAAAGTAACATTTCAGTTTACCTACAACCACTGATGAGTTTAGAATGAATAAACTAAACTACTGTTTGGTACTAAGTCAAACAGCTGATGGAAACCTTGTAAGCACTGCTAGTGACTAAAACACTGATGGTACTTAACAACTGATAGTGAACTACTGATGGTTAACAACTGCTGTTGTAAGTTGAGGGAGTGTTTGTGCAAAGTTCTTACAATGGGTTGTTGTAACAGAATTTTATGGTCTTAGTATAAATAGGGGGTTTGGGTTAGATTGTAGTAAGTTCATGGTTTTTCAATTCATTGTAATTTCTTTTCTTGTATTTCAATTTCGATTCAATTGAATAATAATAGTTGGTTTCGAGTTTTCTATGGGTTCAATTTCTGGTTGTTCTTTAACAAAATAAAAATAGAAATTAGAAATTACTCGTACCTAAATAATGCCTGTCTGTTTGTTATTTTATTTTCAGTATCATGTATGTATAGCTGACAAAACTTAGCTTCATTTCCATCTGGAGGTTTGAGACTACCAATGGAATGATAGTGTTGGCCACTGATACGAAATATAAATGGAGCATTGCCCTTGTTGATATTAGAATCAACCTTTCCACCCATAGATGTAAAAGAGAACATAGAGTTGTATCGTCTTATGTTCTTCTGGAAGAACTTGCTTTTTGCATTTGAGGAAGAAAACAAATTTTGATAAGACGGATGTGCATCCTTTAAAGGCGGTAGCTAAACTTTACCATACCCACAACACATACTATAACTTAGCTTATTCATAGTTAAACGACCTTTTCCACCTTCTGATGTCCATAACTTTGTACTACAAACCTGACATGTAAGCACTTGGTCACCATGGTCCGAATAATCTATTAAAAAATGATTGATAGTTATATTACAGGTGGCATACAACAAATGTCCTAAAACAACAAAATAGATTTAAACCTTAAGATATCCCTTTATAAGGATCTTCATCAGTGTACAAAATCACATCGTCTTCATCTGAATCCAAATTCAGCATAGGTACATGAGTATTATCACGTTTCTTGCGCTCGAGGTTACGTTTACCAGAAGACAGTCGTGTAAGGGTAGAGGTACTACCCAATATCAACTGATTGTTACTGCTAATGATGCTAGAAATAATGGAATATCGACGGTTTCTATCTAACGGTGTACCTATGTTTATGCCGTTATCTGAACATTCAATATTTAAACATACATGTTAGTACATGTATGTTGTTTAGTAACGTATTTATCAAAAGAAGCAATAAAGAAACAAAATACATACCTTGTGTAGTTGAAATTAAAGAACTAGTAGCGTTTCTAACTGCTCGAGGTGCAATGGAGTACATATGTTGGTCTGTAGTATCAGAACATTCCAACAAATTTGCATTGTCAGAAAAGATGTTACGAACATTCGTTGATGATGACGACACATTCTTTGATTTCTTATTATCAAGTATTAATTTTCAAAACTTACGCCTTTCATCCGGTGAAGTAACTGAATAACAGAGAAAGTATAATATGTACGAAACACAAGAATCAGTCCCCTTGCAAACATAAAACAGAAAAAAGTATACTTATAATGAAATTCAAGAGCTATTACCATTTGAGATATCTGAAAGAGGAGATCTATTTGAGATATCTGAAAGAGGAGTTCTCATAAGAGGACCTACAAAAAAACCAAGTAGAATTATGATTTCAATCTGAAATCTGATTTTGTTTTGGGAAATGATGAGTTAAGAAGTTAGCATTTCACTTACTGTGTAATTTTCATTGAGATGAATTAGCAGCCGTAGAAGATGAACGTGAATTCCTTGACATTGCATACGTGAGAGAAGGAGAAGGATTCAAAAGAAGAAAGAGTAAAAGATCAGCAACATTAAAAAAATAGAACCAAACAGTGGTTTTTAAATTTTGAATTATAATATGTGATACCTAGGGATTCACATAACCTCAATAAATTACATTATTCCATTTTATCATTTTCTAATTAAAAATCATTTCATGAAAAGCAAAATCGAATCGTTTCAAATTATTGAATTAATTATTTCAAGGAATCTATTACATTGAGAAAACATTAACAACAAATTTTGTAATCTTTGTAGAATGTAAATCAGGTGTTCATTGGTTAGGTTTATGGTTTATTTGTATATGATTTATAAAATATTATTATCTTTATTTAATATAATTAAGTTAAACGGTTTATTTTTCAGTTATCCAAATAAACCAAACAAAACAAATAAAATAAAATGTCCATAAACCGAACAAAAAACCGAATAAAATGTGTTTCGGTTTATGTTTCTTACTTGGTTACGGTTTTTCGGAACACCCTAGTTTGAATCACTTATATATTATACAATATATATTATAAATTGTTGCTTCTCTTCATACACATAACTTTTAAACATAAATATTGAATATTGAACTTCTTAATATTTATTTAACATATACAATATAATATGCAAAGAAAGGTCATATAGAACAAAACAATATAATAAGCAAATAAGTTTTAGTGAATTCAAAACCACACAATTAGTCCAAAACATAACAGCACCAAACACCCAAAATCAACAGCTTCGAAACACCAACATCTTCATCCTGAGACAGTTCATCACTCATGCGGCGCTTTGTTGAGGAACAACCTAATGCATCATATACGTCGCACACTTCACGAAAATTACGTTTTGTTTTCGTCAGAAGAGGGATTCTTATTGCCTACGACTTCTTTGGATACATGTGTAACATTGTCACCGCTGCATGACATCTCATCCTGATATAAAAAGACAATAAGTATTAATGTTTCGAAAAATTTAGTACAAATAGCCTGATTCTTATATTACATTCATAAGGTCAAAAGGAGTAGACAAACTGCAGGATTCCGGAACATCAAACAATTCGGACAGCTCATGCTTTAAGTACATAATACACAGTAACATAAAATACACACAATGGTATAAATCTATTTCAAAACGATATGACTATGAAATGAAAAGAATGACATAATGAAGATTTAAACCTGGTTAAGATTGAATTTGGCGTAGAGCGCGGTGTAAGGACCTGCAAAAATGCCCCACAATGACCCGTAAGTGAAAACCCGGGCCCCTGAAACCCTAATGTGCATGAAAAACCAAGAAAATAAGATTTCTGGATTTTAGGCGGGCCGCGTAAACCATAAGGTAACATCTACGCGGGCCGCGTCAACTTAAAGTTGACCGAATAAGCGTTCCAGGCCACGTGTCGCACACGTGGCAACCCTACTCGTGACACAGCAGCCCTACACGTAGGATAGGGGCTCTCGCGGGCCGCGTAAAACTTAAAAATCAGCTATACGTAGCCTGTGCATGGGACTTGCTTCTGTGTTCAAAAGTTTTGATAAAAAAGAAGTATACTGCCTAAATTCAAAGTTTTAATTAGGGAGATGCTGCTACGGATACAGGGTATTAACTCGATCATTGCTATGATACAATGTTCGATCGATTGAAACCGTTCCGATGGATGTTTAAGTGCTGCCCAAATCAGGGCTATACTTTGTCATTCGTCATGAGGGTTTTGATTTCGTGAAGTGTATCGTAAATGTTGTATTATGTTACTAACCTAGTGTCGTGTGCATTGTCATTTAATTAGGTCACAAGGTTAAAACAGTAGGCTAAACTCTGCCCGTTTAAACTTGCAATGTGAGTCATTCTCTTTTTCTCAACAATGTTTTACAATACTCAAATTATTTCCAAAAGTTATAATTACATGGATTAAGTCGTGGTTATCTTGAATCACTGGCTAGTGGGGTATTGTGCACATTACTAATTTCTCACGGTTAGGTAAACAAACCTAACAGTGATAATCATCACTACTTGGGTGAAAGGACCAAATAGTGGTATGACCATCGTCACTAGGGTGTGACACGGCGCCAGATAAAAATAAGATAATAGCCATTGTAATCGCTCTTATGCTGTAATTTATAACTATGTGTCGTTTTATCAAAATTGAGTGACTCGCCAGTATTTCCCCGCTAATAAAATATTTTTAAACATGTTTCAAGTGACTTACTGTGAATCAAGGAAAAGTGCTACGGAGCACTAACAAGCTTGAAGTGGTGGCTCAGTAAAATAAATAAACATGTTTTGTAAAACAAGGGATTTCCTTGTGAAATTCACTTTACTGTAAATTATGGGGTTTGTCCCAAATTATGAAATAAAATAATTGGGCATTTTTAAGTTTTAAAAGATCCTGTTAAACTTCCGCTGTCAAATCAAATAATAAATACCACGGGTTTCTGTCCCGCGACTCCTGGACCGGGTAACACCGGGACGGGGGCCGTGACAGAAAAAGGTGGTATCAGAGCCACTGATTTAAGCCAATTAATTATTTAGAAATACTTAATTTTTCTGATTGCCATTATGTGATTCTATGAAAATTTAATTTACAAAATTTTAACCTAGAATTTGTGTGTTTCTTCATGTATGCTAACAACATGAATGAACTATCAGAAGCACTTCAAAACTTTACTATCCATACCACAGATATGGATACCACTGGTACCTTCACTGGCTACCAGGTTGATACTGAAGAGCCAATAGTATTCCAAGCCCAACCTCAGGAGAAACCAAAACCGAAAAAGAGAAGAAGACTCGTAGGCTAGAGGCGTATGCGTAGGAAGAAACCAGCGACACAAAAAGTTATAAAGACTGAGGATCCGAAGGATAAAGGCAAAGGAAAGGAGATCGGGGAAAGTTCAGGGCAAACCCAGGAAATGCCACCATGGGAGGAGCTGGACCGCCAACTGGCAAATAGCGACCTCATCGGACCTGCCGATGAAAACCTCTTCAATTACCCAGCGGAAGCACAACTTCCAGTCAATCTAGAACCTGCTTTCCCAGATCCTATTATCAACCCCCGACCTCTACCAGGAGAGCTGGAAGAATGGTGGACAACTGACTGGCAATTCCAGAATCTCTTAAATAACCCTAACACCTTTTTCCCGCAGTTTGACCCCGAGCCTGCACTAAACCCACCTATGAGCACAGAAAACTTGGCTGAACTCCGCAACTATGGCGAGGAGCTGGTGGACGCAGGAAATAGAATCCGGGAAGTGGGGGAGAGGATATCATGGAAATACGACGAGAGGGAACGTCGTTTCTGAAGTGCCAGCTGACAGGGATCGTATGTGGTTGTGTGGTTATGTGTTTAATAATAATAAAATAATAATAAATATTAATAAAAATATAATCATGTAAAATAACTTAAAATAAAACTTTTGTGATATAACTGGTGTGTATGGATGCCTACTAATATATAAAAAATATCAACGTCGCAAAGTCGACAATTTCGGCTATACGTGTTGACATGATTATGTGCGATTGTTTTATTATGTTTGATTGTTAATTATTTGGTGCTAATAACTTATATATATTAATTACCAGATGGAACATGCTGGTAATCAACCAGTTAACTATGTTAACCAATCTGAGCAAAACAATGAAGTTCACTTTCTTAATAGGCAAGATATAGAAAACATCGTTGCTCACGGAATAGCAAATGCTATCCCGGCAATCGTCGCTGTAGTTAAAAGTCCTGTTGAGCCTTCACAAGCTCACCCCAGTAAACGCACGCGCGACGATAATTTTAGTAATAGTGTTAACTGAGGCGGCAACAACAATAATAATGATGATGGGATGCAAGCCCCATTCCTTAAGAAAATGAAAGCTGCAACGCCTGGTTGCACTTACAAGGAATTTCTTGCCTGTAAACCAATCGAATTTGCAGGTAATGAAGGGGCAACTGCAGCACTGCGTTGGTTAGAGAAAACCGAAGCAGTAATTAAAATAAGTAAATGTGCCGATGAAGACAAGGTCATGTATGCGTCGCATCTTTTTAAAGAAGGGGCACTAGAATGGTGGAACACAGTATTACAAGCCAAGGGAAGCGATGAGGCTTATGCTATGAATTGGGAAGAATTTAAGAGACTAGTAGAAAGAAAATTCTGTCCCGAATATGAAAAGGAACAAATGACAAATAAGTTCCTAAACCACCGAATGGTGGATGTTGATTGTCGAGGGTATACTTCGACATTCTTCGAGTATGCTAGAGTGGTACCAACCCTGGCTTCGCCAGAATCGGTATTTATTTCTCGCTATATTTGGGGTTTAATTAGCGAGATTTGGGACATCGTCAAAGCCGCAAGACCCCGTACGATTGACGATGGAGTGGAATTAGCCAACACCTTGACCGACGGACTGGTACGCACAAGAGAAGAAAATCGGAAAAAGGAAGTGGCCCAAAAGATTACCCAAGGATTCCGTGTGGGTAATAGTAATAATTTCAAGAAAAAGGGAACCGGGCAATCTTCCACTGCTCCATTTTGCAGTACCTGTAAAAGAAAGCATTTTGGAAGATGCAAAGGGTATTGCAATTTCTACAAAATTCCAGGGCATCAAGAAGAAGATTGCAGAAGGAAGAAATCAACAATCTGCTTCAACTGTGGAGAAGCCGGACATTTTAGACCAGACTGCCCCAAATTGGTCAAACCAGCTGACAACAAAGCCAAACCTGCAGAAGGAACTACCAAAAAGAATGCAAGAGCATTCCAGTTGACTACCCAAGAAGCAGAACTCATCCCAGATGTGATAGCTGGTACGTTCCTAGTTCATGATGTTTATGCAAAAGTATTATTCGACTCTGGTGCAAACCAAAGTTTTATAAATACTTTATTCTGCCAAGCTCTTCAACTACCCTTAACCAACCTTAGAAAATTTTTTACTGTCGAAACGACAGATGGGAATTCTGTTAACATAAATAAGGTCTTGCGAGAAGAAAAGATAAAACTCTTAGGCCATAAATTTTATGCAAACCTGTTACCTATGAATTTAGCCGGATTCGATGATGTGTTAGGAATGGATTGGTTAGTAGCCAACCATGCTCGAATCCTCTCTTATAAGAATTCCATAGAAATTCATACACCCACAGGAGAAGTAGTAATGATTACAGGAGATAAGCCGCGTAAGCCAATGAAATTCATTTCAGTAATGAAAGTGGCCAGTTATTCAAGAAAACAAGGGATAGTGTATGTGATTTCGGCAATCATCAACACTAAAGGTAAGGAACTTAAGAAAATTCCAGTAGTATCAGAATACCCGGATGTATTTCCGGAAGAACTACCAGGATTGCCACCACATAGGGAGGTAGAATTTAGAATTCATCTAATTCCTGGAACTACACCGATAGCTAAGGCACCTTATCGGTTAGCACCCACCGAAATGCTAGAATTGAAAAAGCAGTTAGATGAATTATTAAGGAAATGATTCATACAACCTAGTTCATCCCCATGGGGAGCACCAGTGTTGTTCGTAAAGAAGAAAGATGGTTCGATGTGAATGTGTATCGATTACAGGGAATTGAATAAGGTCACAATTAAGACTCGATACCCATTACCTAGGATTGATGATCTTTTCGATCAACTTCAGGGAGCTAGATATTTTTCTAAGATAGATTTACGCTCCGGATACCATCAGTTGAAAGTACAAGAAGAAGACACACCTAAAACTGCTTTCAGAACTAGGTATAGTCATTACAAGTTTACAGTCATGCCCTTTGGATTAACAAATGCTCCTGCAACATTCATGGACATGATGAATAGGATCTATAAACCGTACTTGGATAAATTTGTAATTATCTTTATCGACGATATACTTATTTACTCCAAAAATCTGGAAGAAAACTGTGAACACCTGCATGCACTCTTAACTTTGTTAAGAAAGGAAACGCTTTACGCCAAATTATCGAAGTGTGAATTTTGGCTACAAGAAGTGCAATTCTTAGGTCACATGGTGAATCACGAAGGTATTCACGTAGATCCCTCCAAAATAGAAGCAATCACCAAATGGAAGGTCCCGCAATCAGCTGTGGAAGTTAAAAGTTTTCTAGGATTAGCCAGATACTATAGACGATTTATTAAAGATTTTTCTAAGATAGCTGTGCCATTAACTAAGCTAACCTGTAAAGCAGTGAAGTTTGAATGGGGATCTAGACAAGAAGAGGCCTTTAAGATTTTAAAGCAAAAGTTAACAAATGCCCCAATTCTTGCCTTACCAGAAGGGACAGAAGATTTTGAAGTTTATTGTGATGCCTCTAAGCTAGGATTAGGATGTGTGCTGATGCAACGTAAGAAGGTAATTACGTATGCCTCAAGGCAATTGAAAAAGCATGAGGAAAATTATACGACGCATGACTTAGAGTTAGGAGCCATAATTTTTGCCCTTAAGATTTGGAGACACTATTTGTATGGCAGTAAGTTACAGTCTATACAGATCAAAAAAATTTAAGATATATATTTGGGCAAAAAGAATTAAACATGAGGCAAAGAAGATGGATGGAAATTTTAAGTGACTACGACTGTGATATTCAATATTACGAAGGAAAGGCAAATGTAGTAGCAGATGCCCTAAGTCGTAAGTATCAGGAGAAACAACGGCGAGTTCGTGCTCTTAGGTTAAGCTTACAATTAGATTTAATGGAACAATTGAAGCATATTCAAGAAACAGCAATCAAGGATGATGCTGAAGGAATGAAAGGACGAATAAAGGAATTAGAGCAAGGAAGTGATGGAATTTGGAGATTCCATAAGAAAAGGATTTGGGTACCTAAGCAAGGAAATTTAAGAGATATGATTTTAGAAGAAGCCCATAAATCTAGGTATACTATGCATCCTGGTAATAATAAGATGTACCAAGATTTAAGGAATAACTTCTGGTGGATAGGAATGAAAAAGGACATAGCAAGATACGTTTCTAAGTGTCTTACTTTTTCACAAGTTAAGGCAGAACACCAGAAACCCGCAGGTCTACTACAACAATTAGAAATGCCTATATGGAAATGGGAACTAATAACTATGGACTTTGTTACTAAGTTGCCCAAAACCAGAAAGGGTAATGACGTGATTTGGGTAATTGTGGATCGATTAACCAAATCAGCTCATTTTCTACCCATGAAGGAAACCTTTAGCATGGAAAGATTAGCCAAGTTATACGTAGATGAGGTAGTATCCTTACATGGAGTCCCACTCTCCATTGTATCGGATAGGGATAGTCATTTCACTTCACATTTCTTGACAAGTTTTCAATAAGCAACGGGGACCCGACTAAATTTAAGTACAGCCTACCATCCCCAAACAGACAGACAAAGTGAAAGGACGATCCAAACCTTGGAAGACATGCTCAGGACATGTGTGATAGATTTTGGAGGAAACTCGGACAACCATTTACCTTTAATTGAATTCTCCTATAACATAGTTATCATTCAAGCATTGAAGCTGCCCCGTTCGAAGCACTGTATGGACGAAAGTGTAGAACTCCTGTTTGCTAGGCAGAAATAGGAGAAAGCCAATTATCAGGTCCTGAAATCGTACAAGAAACCACCGACAAGATAACTCAAATCAAGGAAAGACTGAAGACGGCTCGAGATCGTCAGAAAAGTTATGCAGATAATCGACGCAAGCAGTTAGAATTCCAAATTGGAGACAAAGTACTCTTGAAAGTTTCTCCTTGGAAAGGAGTAGTCCGATTCGGGAAGAAAGGAAAGCTAAGTCCAAGGTACATAGGACCATTCCTAGTAATCCAGAAAATAGGACTGGTTGCTTATCGCTTACAACTACCAGAAGAATTAGCCGGAGTACACGACGTGTTCCATGTATCGAATCTTAAGAAATGTCTATCCGATGAATCCCTGGTAGTACCTCTTCAAGACATAGAGGTAAATGAGAAGTGAAAATTTGTGGAGAAACCACTTCAAATAGAAGACAAAAAGGTCAAGTTTCTCAAGTACAAACGACTAGTGCTGGTCAAAGTCAAGTGGAATTCGAAAAGAGGACCGGAATACACCTGGGAGCTGGAATTGGAAATGAAGCGAAAGTACCGTCACTTATTTCAGTAAATCTCGAGGACGAGATTTTAAATAAGGTGGGGAGGATGTAAGGACCTGAAAAAATGCCCCACAACGACCCGTAAGTGAAAACCCGGGCCCCTTAAACCCTAATGTGCATGAAAAACAAAGAAAACAAGATTTATGGATTTCAGGCGGGCCGCGTAAACCATAAGGTAACATCTACGCGGGCCGCATCAACTTAAAGTTGACCGGATAAGCGTTCCAGGCCACGTGTCGCACACATGGCAACCCTACTCGTGACACAGCAGCCCTACACGTAGGATAGGGGCTCTCGCGGGCCGCGTAAAAGCCATGTTAAGGCTTACGCAGGCCGCGTAAAACTTAAAAATCAGCTATAAGTAGCCCGTGCATGGGAATTGCTTCTGTGTTCGAAAGTTTTGATCAAAAATGAAGTATACTGCCTAAATTTGAAGTTTTAATTAGGGAGACGCTGCTACGGATATAGGGTATTAACTTGATCACTGCTACGATACAATGTCCGATCGATTGAAACCGATCCGATGGATGTTTAAGTGCTGCCCAAATCAGGGCTATACTTTGTCATTCGTCGTGAGGGTTTTGATGTCGTGAAGTTTATCGTAAATGTTGTATTAAGTTACTAACCTAGTGTCGTGTGCATTGTCATTTAATTAGGACACAAGGTTAAATCAGTAGGCTAAACTCCGCCCGTTTAAATTTGCAATGTGAGTCATTCTCTTTTTCTCAACAATGTTTTACAATACTCAAATTATTTCCAAAAGTTATAATTACAGGGATTAAGTCGTGGTTATCTTGAATCACTGGCTAGTGGGGTATTGTGCACATTACTAATTTCTCATGGTTAGGTAAACAAACCTAACAGTGATAATCATCACTACTTGGGTGAAAGGACCCAATAGTGGTATGACCATCGTCACCAGGGTGTGACACAGCGCCAGATAAAAATAAGATAGTAGCCATTGTAATCGCTCTTATGCTGTAATTTATAACTATGTGTCGTTTTATCAAAATTGAGTGACTCGCCAGTAATTCCCCGCTGATAAAATATTGTTAAACATGTTTCAGGTGACTTATTGTGAATCAAGGAAAAGTGCTACGGAGCACTAACAAGCTTGAAGTGGTGGCTCAGTAAAATAAATAAACATGTTTTGTAAAACAAGGGATTTCCTTGTGAAATTCCCTTTACTGTAAATTATGGGGTTTGTCCCAAATTATGAAATAAAATAATTGGGCATTTTCAAGTTTTTAAAAGATCCTGTTAAACTTCCGTTGTCAAATCAAATAATAAATACCACGGGTTTCTATCCCGCGGCTCCTAGACCGGGTAACACCGGGACGGGGGCCGTGACACGCGGCAAGGATCTCATCATCGTTAGTGGCCATTGCAATACCATAGTTTTCAACCCGATGCTCAATGTTATAGTCTTTAACATTTATGATGAAGGCATACTTCTTTCCAACCAATGTGTCCAAAATCTCAGGATATGGGTTTGGTATCTCTCCAGAATTAACAACCTATGATTTTATAAAAATTAATATAAATTACTATGAGCATAATGATTCCTTCAATTCAGATTTGAGTTGATTCATATATTTCTGAGACAACTCCAGGTCAAAAAACAATTCATATATTTCTTTGGATTCCTTCAATTCAGATTTGAGTTGATTCAAGCATAGCCAGCTTAACAGTGGTGGCATCCCGGTCAGGTTCCAAAGTAGAGCTAAATTTTAAGAACCTACAAAAAGAAATAGCAACATTTCATCAATAAATCATGTGTATTAGAAAGTAAGCTTGGTTGACTTTCAACCCATTTGACTCGTTTACTTTTAACTTGTGTGTTTTAACTGACCCGTTAGTGAAGCAATATAGCATGCATCGACTCAATTCATAGGTAAATGGGTCAGCTGTGTTACCTCTACGCATAACAAAATACCAAAAAATTAGGCAATGAGAAAGATTAAAAAAAATAACCCCGAAGCGTCTTAAAATTACATTTCGTATGAAAAAGTGCCTCTGAAACCAACCTTTAAAATCTCAGCAGCCATACTTCACATCTGAGGCATATGTATACCCTTAGAGATTGAATCAATGAAGATCATGATAATCTTCATGTGAAGACACTATATAACGTGCGACTCCTGAAACTTAAATCCAACCATCCAATGATCCTCATGCTTGGGCCTTCTTTCAAAACCTTCCATTGCTCCGCATTCAACTGACCTTTGGCTCATCATTATGTAACCACAAAAATCAAGACCAATCCAAACATTTCACGAAAATTAAAAAATTTAAAAGATACCTGAAGCAAGATCAGATGTGATCCAACATTTAAAAGATACCTGAAGCAAGATCAATAATCAATGAAAATTAAAAAAATTAAATCAATAATCATGAAAATTAAAAAATTTAAAAGATACCTGAAGCATTAAAAATCAGATGTGATCCAACATTTCACGAAAAATATTCAACAGCAAGATCAAAATATCCAATAAACTGAAACAAAAACAAAATAATCAGTAGCAAGATCAAAACAACCAACATTTAAAAGATACCTAAAGCTTTAGTATACCTTATTACATGGAAATTACAATGTCTGATAGTTGATAAACCCAAAGACCTGTAAAACAACCAGCATTTAATCAGCAGGTAAACATAAAACAACACATGAGTCAGCTGAATCATTTAACCGAACTGAGTCAACTCACCAACAACTCAGCAATGACTGCAATAAATCGACCTAGATCTGGCCAGATCTTCCTCCACCTCTCGAGAAACAAAGACTCAACCCAGATCTTCCACCAAGTCTGGGAAATCACAACCCAGATCCGATATGGTAAAAAGAAAGATCAAAACAAAAACAAAATAATCAGTAGGAAGATCAAAACAACCAACATTTAAAAGATACCTGAATTACTGATGATAAACATCAATTAAACACCATAAATTGTTACCTCTACAAAATGAAACAACAAAAATAACTGTAATCAACAAGGTCGGCCACCTTCTTCTGTCCATATAATCTGCAAACAAGAACCATAGCCTACAAATAAATATCAAATTAAGTTAAAATCCAAAACCCTCAACAACTAAACAAAGTAAAAGTGCAAACAATTAAAGACAGTGTAATCTAAACACATACCTATGTTGCGTTTTATCAACTTCTTGCTTTGAAATGGAAGCACCTAGGGTTACCGGTTTTGTTAAGTTTAGAGAAAGAAACAATGGAGATCTGAAATCGTTTCTGAATCTCAAAATCAACGTGGATCTTAAATTAACTTGGGCATCGAACCCTTGATTTTTGAACCATAGACCTGTTCTTGCGAGGTCTGGTCTGGAGATCTGGTTGATTGAAGAAATAGAGAGATTAGGGTTCTGTATGTGTGTTTGTGGACAAAAGAGAAAAGAGGGATGGATGATTTATATTTCAAAATTTGAGATATGAGGAAAGCATAATCGTCAAATTTGAGATCTGAGGAATGCATAATCGTCGAAAACCATACCTTTTAACTTCTCTTATTGTTGAAGTAGTAGTTGTCTAACCCTCAAAAAGATCCAATCCATGTCTGGATCTGAAGCGGAAGAGATAGCACGAATGTGGTTCCTCCATGGATAAATCTCTAGGGTTTTTTTTTTAGAGAGAGAGACAAGAATGTGGGTGCTTGAAAGCCTGCAAATGAAAAATGAAAAGACAGGGATGTATGGAGAATTGGGTATGAGCGGGAGTTGAAAATTGAATGGACGGTGCAGATCCCAATCCGTGTGATGTACTTCATTGAAAATGGACGGTGCAGATCTCAATCCGTGTTTATTTGAGTGGAAGGGTATAAGTGGAAAGTGATGTTTTATGGTGCTTAAAAGACTTGTACATCATGCATTAGGGGTGTTTGAAGGAAATTTTTATGGACATTAAGAAGTCCTTCCTATATGCTTTATAAAGTAGTATAGATATATATATTCACCAAAAATCATATATTTCCTTCTTGTCAAAATATGATATAACTTTGTGCTAATCATAAAAATCATATTTTCATTTCCTTGTGTCCAAAATATTATTTACCAAAATATACTTGTGAATTAAGTTCCGGAATATTTTGTAAGTTACATTTCTTGTTTGGTTTCGCCAATATTTTGTGTGTAACTTGTATATTTATTCCTTGATATTTTGGTAATATTTTGGATTGTAATCCTTGGTATTTTGATGTGTTACATTATTTCATGCCCTAAAATAATATAACTAATACACAAAGTATACAAATAATCACACACATTATGTCTTCAAAATATATATTTCCAAATACATACTTAGTCACTTTTATTTATGAAAACCAACCTCCAATATTTGTATTTTTGTAACAAAAAATTATGGCAAAGTTTATGTAACCATTTATTGTTGAAAATACACTTGTAAGTGTATGTTTGTAAATATTTTTCTAAGTGTTTATATTTTTAGAAAATTTTGCCATAGTTTCCCCTAAAAATGGAGGTTTCCATGCTTTCAAACATATCATTTTCTTTTGTAAAAATCACCACAATCAATTTACAATCAACACTAAACAACCTTTACTTACCAATCTTGGCAAAATCATGCATATTCTACTACTTCATGAACTTGAAAGTTTATGAAAATTTGTAGTAACTTGGTAGTGTGTTTAGTGAGTTTAGTTATCCTTTAATGTGTGGTTGTTTATTTAAAAATGTCATTCTTGAAGAATTTAGGTGTTTACAACTTGTAATCATGTTTTACAAAAATGTTTCTTTATGAAATTTTCTTGTCACACAAGTGTTTCTACACTTGTTTATCCACCAAAAATAGTGTTAGTTTATGTAAGAACCAAGTTTTAACAAAACTTATATTTCTAGCTTGGTTTCTTTAGAACAATCCATGAAATATTTAGATCTACATGATTAACAAGTTACTTGATCTTCATTTTCCAAGAAAATCATTTATTCATTCAAGTTCATGGTTCATGTGTGGATGATCCATCATCCTACAACAATTTCTATTCTCACATCTTGCTAGATTATGTTTTTAATCATGATCTAGCAAGATCATATGATGATCAACATCATTTCTACAAACAATCAATGATCAACAAGCATAACAACTCATATTCATCAAGATTACTTCACATTTTAAGCTTATGTTCATATTTACTTCTCATGATTTTTAGTGTTCTTCAAGATTAGATACTTGTAACATCTTTTAACCTACTAAAATAGAAGTAATATGGAGTGTACAAGGATCTTACTACTAGCTCAAGGCTAGGGATTATTCAAGAGTAGAAATCAAGAGGATAAAAGCAAACAAGAGAGGTCCTTCAAGATCCAAAGCCACCAAGCTTCCTTATACACCCTCTTGCACCTTTGTATGTATAGGAAATGGATGAAGAAAGTTGGATGATGATGGTGGGGGTTGTGGTTGTGGTGGCTCATGGCCGAGAACACAAGGAGAGGGAGAGAGAACTAAGTGTGTGAATGAAATGAATCCTTGATCTCTCATGTTCTCCTTATATCCATTTTCTCATGCTAACCATTGTCTAATATGCTCATAATTAAGAGACAAGATCTATTATACAATTGAAATAAAATCCACTTGGTGGGGCCATGTATGGCCGTGAGATAGGTGGGGGGGGGGGGTAATAGATTATGGTGTAACTAGTTGGTTATTGATCTAGTTCAAAATCAAGTGTTAGTTACATGTGTTAGTTATTAGATATTTTTAGGAGGTGTTATGATGTTCGGGGATCATAACTAGCTTGGAAATGTTGAAACAGTGTTTCTAATGTAAATTTGATGTTTCGGGTAGTGTCCGGTTGTTCGGTTAGATACTGATTCGTTAAAGTTCTAAACTTGCAGTTTAGGGTGCTTTATGTACCCTTTTGTGACACTTTTGATTCCCGACACTTAGGAAACAATTCAGGACCAATTAACCATGTTTCTGCATAATATTAATGTGTTTAAATGCTGATTTATGCTAAATTTTGCTGAATTCAGCACTTCGAGTGAGTTTTAGGCACTTTCCGGCACTTAAACTATCACCTAGAAAAGCAGTTTTGTGATCCTTACTTCCGTACACTCTATACTAGTGTAGTACTTAGTTTCTGGCTTATACCGAGTCTCAAAACACTGTCTGTCTATGTGCTGAGTTTTGTCAGCATTTGCGATTTATCCGTTCACTTTGCTAACTATGCTTTGTGCATCATTTAGGTCAATATATTTGCATCCAGTAATGATATGACATTATCCAATATGTGATGCACATGTAAATATAATGCAGTAATCAGAAAGCAGTTAATTGTAATTCAGCACAGTCATTAAGCACTAATTAAGATTAATTAATTGTACGGATACCTGGATTTTTGACAGTTGTCACATTCTCCCCCTGTTAAGAAAATTTCGTCCCAAAATTTTAAGCGTTACTACTAGCAGCAGGGGAGTTAGGGAATAAATGCGGGTAGTTAGCTTTCATGCGGTCTTCACGCTCCCAAGTAAACTCTGGGCTGTGACGTGCATTCCATCGAACCTTAACAAGTTTGACGCTACTCCTTCGGGTTTTGTTAACTTTTCAATACGTAACCTCAACGGGTTCTTCTGTGAAGTGGAGTGTGTCGTCAATGTGAACTTCGTCAGCAGGAATAACCACGGTTTCCTGTGTTGCACTCTTTTTCAGATTAGATACATGGAATGTATCATGAAAACCATTTAGTTCCGCAGGTAGTTCCAACTTGTAAGCCACAGTGCCAATCCTTTCTAGGATTCTGAACGGTCCAATATATCGTGGGTTTAACTTTCCACGCTTCCCAAAGCGTGCCACACCTTTCCACGGTGAGACTTTTAACAGAACCATATCTCCCACTTCAAATTCCAAAGGTTTCCTTCTTTGGTCCGCATAGTGTCGCAACCCCCGATCCCTGATCCCCAGGAACGGGCGGACACGAACTCAGAGATTGGTGGTATCAGTTTGTTTAATCTCGCAGCGGAGTTTTTCATCAGGACCGTACTTAGGAAATGTTTATCAGAGTAAAAACCACCTTCTTTTATAATAACATGGGCAAAACCCAAGTTTCTTATTACAATACATTATAGGGATAAACCCTATTTTATTGAATTTAAAACATCGTTTATTAGGTAACTTTTATAGCCACATTATCCCCAAGCCTTCAGTGCTCTCAAGCTGGCTTTCCACTAATTGGCTGTTCACATTGTGTTACCTGTAACGTGTTTTAAAAAAATTTGTCAGTCAGAAATACTGGTGAGTGAATCCCAGTTTAATCAAGAAACATTTTATCAATTAAAACAGTATTGAGAGCGATCACATTGTTTATTTCTACACAATTACTCATTCAGTATTTCCACTCGACCGGATCTATGGCTATGGTCAAATTACCCATTGGCTAACTCGTCGTCCAATGGTAATGCACTGTCATTCAGACTTACTACTACTCGTAGTAATTTTTGTATACAAAACCCCATAATACCGGCAGTAATTGAAGAACTACAAAGACTCAATCACCGCTTAATCACTTTGTAAAATAATTAAGGTTTGGTAAAACATTACCAAAAACATTAACAAAAAGAGGATAAACTCACATTGCTGTCTTAGGCTTTTCGTAAGGGTTTCCTGGATATAATCTATAATTTATACTAATGTACATTGGTTAGTATCATAACCCTTTGAAATTATTAATAATACCCTCCCCGAGACGGCATTCCAACAACTACGTCAGGCAGAACCACGACAGTTGTTACGGAACCCTAAATCAATCGGGCAGCGTAACTATTATGAAACCAGGGTTATAATACTTACAATAGAGCAGAACCTCGCTAATTTAAGGGTATAATACCCAAATATTTTTCTTAATACTTCAGAATTCGAGATTGAGATTGAAATGTGAGCGACGGAAATTGAAATCTGATGCCATCTATTTATAGTTGTGTAATTGAGTCCTGTCGCGGCCCGCGTAAAAGACAAGGGACCCTTACGCGGCCCGCGTCAACATCGGTCAACAGTATAGCTTAGCTGGGTCAGCTAGTAGACTCGACACGATGGTGACACGTGTCAGGCTCTGGGTGCATCCGCGTTTCATGAGTCCGCGCGGCCCGCGTAAGATTGAGGTGAGGTCTTTCGCGGCCCGCCTCAACTTACGTTTTCAGATTTTTAATTTCTTTTATATATTATAATCTATTTTGGGTTCGATTTCCACATACGGGGTTTAATATAAGACATATTGGAATAATTTAAGAGATAATAAAGTGTCAGAAATATTATGAAGGTATTGGTTTTACCGAGGGTTGTAACATTCTCCCCACCTTACTTTAGAGCTCGTCCTCGAGATCTATTGGAATAAATGCGGATATTTTCTTTGCATTTCTGATTCGAGTTCCCATGTATACTCCGGTCCTCTTTTGGAATCCCACTTTACTTTGACTAGAACTAGTCTTTTATGTTTGAGATTCTTGACTTTTCTGTCTTCAATTTGTAGAGGTTTTTCTACAAACTTGAGTTGTTCATTTACCTCTATATTCTTAAGAGGTACTATCAATGATTCATCAGCTAAACATTTTTTAAGATTAGATACATGAAACACATCATGTATTCCTGCCATTTCCTCTGGCAATTGTAGCTGATAGGCTATAGGTCCTATTCTTCTAATAATTTTAAAAGGTCCAACATACCTGGGACTTAGCTTTCCCCGTTTGATGAATCTTACCACTCCTTTCCAAGGAGAGACTTTCAACAATACTCTATCTCCTACTTGAAACTCCAATGGTTTTCGCCTGTTATTAGCATTACTTTTCTGTCTATCACGTGCTGCTTTCAGTCGTTTCTTGACTTGAATAATTTTATCAGTTGTTTCTTGCACTATCTCAGGTCCAGATAGTTGCTTTTCCCCAATTTCTGCCCAACAGACTGGGGTTCGACACTTTCGTCCATAAAGTGCTTCAAATGGTGCAACATTGATACTTGTGTGATAACTATTATTATAAGAAAATTCTATTAAAGGTAAGTGTTCGTCCCAATTACCTCAAAAGTCAATTACACAAGCTCTAAGCATGTCTTCCATTGTCTTAATTGTTCTTTCACTTTGTCCATCTGTTTGCGGATGATAAGCCGTGCTTAACTTTAATTTAGTTCCCATTGCCTTTTGGAAACTTGACCAAAAATGAGAGGTAAAGCGACTATCTCTATCAGAAACAATTGATAAAGGAATGCCATGTAAAGAAACAATTTCATTTACATACAATTTAGATAATTGTTCCATACTAATTGTTTCCTTCATTGGTAAGAAATGAGCTGACTTAGTTAGTCTATCTACAATCACCCAGATTGTATCATTTCCTTTCCTAGTTTTGGGTAATTTAGTAACAAAATCCATTGTTATTAATTCCCATTTCCAAACTGGCATTTCTAATTGCTGTAACAAACCTGAGGGTTTTTGATGTTCAGCTTTAACTTGTGAACAAGTTAAACATTTAGAAACATAGGTTGCTATGTCTTTCTTCATTCCTATCCACCAGAAATTTTTCCTTAAATCCTGGTACATTTTATCATTTCCTGGATGCATCGTATATTTAGACTTATGTGCTGCTTCTAATATACGATGGCGTATATTTCATAATTTAGGTATCCACATTCTCTTTTCATGGAATCTCCAAATTCCATTTGTTCCTTGTTTTAATTCTTTTAACATACCTTTTAATTTTTCAGTATCTTCTTTGATTACTGACTATTGTGCCTCTCTTATTTGATCATTTAAATCTACTTGCAGATTTAATTTAAGAGAACGTACCCTTTTTGACTTTTCATGATACTTTCGGCTTAAAGCATCTGCCACTATATTGGCTTTTCCTTCATGATACTGGATATCACAATCATAATCACTAAGAAATTCCATCCAGCGTCTTTGCCTCATATTCAACTCCTTTTGCTTGAAAACATACCTTAAACTCTTATGATTAGTGAATATGGTAAATTTACTACCATAAAGGTAATGTCTCCAAATTTTAAGAGCAAAAATTATAGCTCCTAATTCTAAATCATGGGTTGAATAATTCTCTTCATGAGTCTTAAGTTGTCTAGATGCGTAAGCTATAACCTTTTGTCGTTGCATCAACACACATCCATAACCTAATTTAGAAGCATCACAATAGACTACAAAGTCTTCAGTTCCTTCTGGTAATGCTAGTATAGGTGTATGGGTCAATCTTTGCTTAAGAATTCTAAAGGCTTCTTCTTGTTTTAATCCCCATTCAAACTTAACAGATTTACAGGTTAACTTAGTTAAGGGAATGGCTAGTCTAGAGAAATCTTTAATAAATCTTCAATAATAACCAGCCAATCCTAAGAAACTTCTAACCTCGGTTGGTGACTCAGGGGTTTTCCATTTAGTAATCGCCTCAATCTTGGTTGGATCTACATGAATTCCTTCATGATTGACTAGGTGTCCAAGGAATTGTACCTGTTCTAACCAAAATTCGCACTTTGAAAACTTAGCATAAAGCTTTTCCTTTCTTAACAAACTTAAAAGTGCGTGCAAATGTTTTGCATGATCTTCTTTATTCTTAGAATAAATTAGAATATCATCTATGAAAACAATTATGAATTTATCCGAATATGGTTTACATACTCGGTTCATCATGTCCATAAATGCAGCTGGGGCATTGGTTAAACCAAATGGCATGACAGTAAATTCATAATGTCCATACCTTGTTCTAAAAGCAGTTTTAGGAATATCCTCTTCCTGTACCTTTAATTGATGATATCCTGACCTTAAATCAATCTTAGAGAAAAATCGAGCTCCTTGTAGCTGATCAAACAAATCATCGATTCTTGGTAATGGATACCGATTCTTAATCGTGACTTTGTTTAATTCACGGTAATGAATGCACATACGCATTGATCCGTCGTTCTTTTTAACAAACAGTATCGGCGCTCCCCATGGCGACGAACTTGGCTGTATAAATCCTTTCTCCAATAAGTCATCTAATTGTTTCTTCAATACTTGCATTTCAGCGGGTGCCAAACGGTAAGGTGCTTTAGCAATTGGTGATGTTCCTGGTAGCAGGTGAATTCTGAACTCAACTTCTCTGTCTGGAGGTTGTCCTGGCAATGCTTCTGGAAAGACATCTGAAAACTGAGATACTACTGGAATATCTTTTAGTTCTTTTCCTTTAGTCTTAGTGATTATGGATATCAAATACACTATAGAACCTTTTCTTATACAACTTGCAGTTTTCATCACAGAGATGAATTTTATGGTCCTAGAGGATTTATCTCCTTTAATGGTGATCATTTTTCCTCTTTGTGAATTTACACGAATTAACTTTTGATCACATAAAATACTAGCTTTATTGGCTATCAACCAATCCATTCCTAAAACAACATCAAATCCTACCAGATTCATAGGATAAAGATTTGCAATAAATTTCTGATTTGAAATTTCTATACTTGCTCCCTGCAAGATTTCAGAAATTCTAACAGTTTCTCCATTGGCTGTCTCTACTAAGCATTCTTGTGGTAGTTTAGTTAATGATTGATTTAGTAATTTGCAAAACTATGTATTAATAAAACTTTGGTTTGCACCAGAGTCAAATAATACTTTAGCAAAGACATCATTAACTAAAAACGTACCAGCTCTGACATCTGGGATCATCTTGGCTTCTTCTGCAGTCAGCACAAATGCTCTAGCATTTTTAGTATTCTTGTTGTCTGCAGCTGGGACTAATTTTGGACAGTTTAGCTTAATATGACCTTGTTCTCCGCAATTGTAAGATACCCGGCTGTTGGCTTTCTTCCTGCAATTTTCTTCCTTGTGTCCCGATGTTTTGCAAAAGTTACAGTATATGGAACATCTTCCTGAATGCTTTCTTTTGCAATACCTACAATAAGGTGCAGAGGTAGAACCTATATTTCTCCCACGGTTAGAATTTCCAGAACGAAATTCTTGAGTCAACTTCTGGGTTAGGCTCCTTCTTTGATCCTCTTCTCGAGTACGGACTAACTCATCTGTCAAGGTGTTGGCTAGTTCTACAGCTTCTTCTATGGTTTGAGGTCTAGCTGCCTTGACTACATGTCTTATCTCCCCAATTAATCCCCAAATATAACGAGAGATTAATACTGGTTCTGGTGAAGCAAGAGTTGGTACTATCCTAGCATATTCAAAGAATAACTTTGTGTACTCTTTGCTATCCACACCAGTCATCCTAAGATTTAGGAATTTGTTTGCTATCTGTTCTTTCTCATTAGGTGGGCAGAATTTCCTTTCTACCTTGTCCTTAAACTCTTCCCATTCCATATTATAGGTTCTATCACTTCCTTTTGTTTGGAGGATAGTGTTCCACCATTCTAGTGCTGCATTCTTAAACAGATTAGAAGCAAACAGTATTTTATCTTCTTCAGCACACTTACTTATCCTTAAGACTGCCTCAGTCTTTTCTATCCAGCGTAAGGTTGCAATTGCCCCTTCATTGCCCGAGAATTCCATTGGTTTACAAGACCAGAATTCTTTATAAGAACAACCATAGGACATGGTTCTTCTTCTTTTGGGAATGGGCATTTGAAATACAGGTCCATTGTTCACGCTGTTTTCTGGTTCACTTGGTCGCTTACTGCTATGCTTACTTTTATTATCAGCATCTTTAACAGTTTGAAGAATAAATGGCATTGCATCTATAATTCCTTGTGCTACAATGTGTTGGATAGCACTATTATCCATCTGGTTCCCATTGTTGTTATTCAGATTCTCATTATCATTCTGAATATTATCATTCTGGATTTCTGGGTTATTATCCGGATTTACTTGATTTCCTTGATCGGCCATCTGAATTTTAAACATTTACCCCATATTAATATCACAATTAATATCTAATATAGTTAATCACATGACACACAATCTAGCCAAAAACGTAGATCATTGCTACTTACTCTTTTCATATACTTATGCGTCTATTACACACTAGTACAGAAATAAAGATTACAATACCAACAGAAATAAAATAGTAATATGCATCCATACACACATATTTTATTTTATTTTTATTATTATTACTACTGCTTCCTCCATTCTAACATTCATGGATATGGATTCATCCAGAAATCCATATTGCATTCATCGTATTTCCATACGAGACGCTCTCCAACCTGACGCATTCTCTCACTGCTTTCTAAGATCTCCTCCCCGAAAGTCCTAAGTTCTTGAATGTTTTCTGCACTCATTGGGGGTGCAGGTTCTCGGACTGGGTTTGGAATCGGGGGTACATGTTCCTGATATGGGGGTGTATGTGCCTGAAATTGGTAAGGATCCTCTAATATTTCCCTAATATAATCATCTTGATAATAGGGATCTAAAGGGTCCATACCTGGGTAAGCTTCTATGTTCTGTATGGGTGGATAATCCTGGATAGGGTAACGTTGCACAAAATCCCTATTGTTGTCCCACCAGGGGTCGTAATTCGGGTCTAGAGGGTTTGGTGCAGGCACTCTAGGGATTTCTTCTGGATTAAAATTGTACATCTCTTCTTGGTTTTCCTGATTTTCTATCTCCATGGGTTGTTCTGGGTTTTGTGGTTGTGGGGCTACTAGTTGTTCCAGACTCGGGTCAACAGCAGTTGTAGCTAAGATATGGAAATTAGCTAGGCTTCTATTAAGTATCTCTTGAGTATGGGCATCTGTCTCTCTCTTAATAGCTGCTAAAGCCCTTTGCTGTTGCAATTTCCTCATTCTTTTTCTACGAGCAAAAGCTTTTTTACTGAACCATCCTCGTTTCTTATTAGGAAATGGTTCTTCAGATTGAGCTCTAAAAGCAAATATTCCATCCTCCTGATCAGCAACGTACCCCGAGAGGGCAGGCTGTGATGATGTACTTTCACTCTTAGGTGAATCAGATAACTGACGATTCAGATCTGATGGTCCTTGATCACTCATACTGAAAACTAACAAATAGTCAAATAACACATAACACATAATTACAGTTATGCACATATTTCCGTAATTTATTTCCTAACACAAAATTTAAAATTTAAGTGTTAGCAGAACACTTCTTTGGCTCAGACCAGTGGCTAGGCTCTGATACCACCTTCTGTCGCAACCCCCGATCCCTGATCCCCGGGAACGGGCGGACACGAACTCAGAGATTGGTGGTATCAGTTTGTTTAATCTCGCAGCGGAATTTTTCATCAGGACCGTAGTTAGGAAATGTTTATCAGAGTAAAAACCACCTTCTTTTATAATAACATGGGAAAAACCCAAGTTTCTTATTACAATACATTATAGGGATAAACCCTATTTTATTGAATTTAAAACATCGTTTATTAGGTAACTTTTATAGCCACATTATCCCCAAGCCTTCAGTGCTCTCAAGCTGGCTTTCCACTAATTGGCTGTTCACATTGTGTTACCTGTAACGCGTTTTAAAAACATTTGTCAGTCGGAAATACGGGTGAGTGAATCCCAGTTTAATCAAGAAACATTTTATCAATTAAAACAGTATTGAGAGCTGTCACATTGTTTATTTCTACACAATTACTCATTCAGTATTTGCCACTCGACCGGATCTATGGCTATGGTCAAATTACCCATTGGCTAACTCGTCGTCCAATGGTAATGCACTGTCATTCAGACTTACTACTACTCGTAGTAATTTTTGTATACAAAACCCCATAATACTGGCAGTAATTGAAGAACTACAAAGACTCAATCACCGCTTAATCACTTTGTAAAATAATTAAGGTTTGGTAAAACATTACCAAAAACATTAACAAAAAGAGGATAAACTCACATTGTTGTCTTAGGCTTTTCCTAAGGGTTTCCTGGATATAATCTATAATTTATACAAATGTACATTGGTTAGTATCATAACCCTTTGAAATTATTAATAATACCCTCCCCGAGACGGCATTCCAACAACTACGTCGGGCAGAACCACGACAGTTGTTACGGAACCCTAAATCAATCGGGCAGCGTAACTATTATGAAACCAGGGTTATAATACTTACAACAGAGCAGAACCTCACTAATTTAGGGGTATAATACCCAAATATTTTTCTTAATACTTCAGAATTCGAGATTGAGATTGAAATGTGAGCGACGGAAATTGAAATTTGATGCCATCTATTTATAGTTGTGTAATTGAGTCCTGTCGCGGCCCGCGTAAAAGACAAGGGACCCTTACGCGGCCCGCGTCAACATCTGTCAACACTATAGCTTAGCTGGGTCAGCTAGTAGACTCGACACGATGGTGACACGTGTCAGGCTCTGGGTGCATCCGCGTTTCATGAGTCCGCGCGGCCCGCGTAAGATTGAGGTGAGGTCATTCGCGGCCCGCCTCAACTTACGTTTTCATATTTTTAATTTCTTTTATATATTATAATCTATTTTGGGTTCGATTTCCACATACGGGGTGTAATATAAGACATATTGGAATAATTTAAGAGATAATAAAGTGTCAGAAATATTATGAGGGTATTGGTTTTACCGAGGGTTGTTACACATAGCTCTTTTGTCGGTCACGAGCCGCCTTAATATGCTCTCGGATCTGTATGATCTTATCTGTCGTTTCTTGAACCAACTCGGGACCAACTAGCTGTCTATCGCCCGCATCTGTCCAACATAACGGCGATCGACACTTGCGTCCTTAAAGAGCTTCAAACGGTGCAGCTTGAATGCTTGTATGGTAGCTGTTATTATAGGAGAACTCGACCAAAGGTAGGTGAGTGTCCCAACTGCCACCTAAGTCCATTACACAAGCTCGTATCATGTCTTTAAGCGTCTGAATGGTTCTCTCACTCTGACCATCCGTCT